>PJEM01004888.1:0-89836 GCA_004023845.1 Helogale parvula
AAAAGTCCCTCCGACTCTTAACGCAACGTCGGCAGTGGGCACCTGTCGTGGACGCCGGATTTCAAGATGAGCTAACCTCTCTCCCTCTCATATGTAATCAGTCACATTGGAAATCATACTGGAAGAGTCATGATGCTCGGCTCATGTTAAAATGGCATTAACATGGTTCTTCTTCTACGTGAGTCATTTACCCAGTTCCATACTCTAACGATGGTTGGTGACAGAGGGCTTATCCTTGCCCTCAGAATGATGATGTTACCTGCCACAGGCCCCAGCACCCTGAGGCCTCAGGCGAAGGTGACCAATTTTGACAGAGGCGCTGGATTGGCTCTGATAAGGCAAACAATTGTGGCCCAAAGTAGTGATGTTAATCAAGTGACTATAAATGTTGTAAATAAGTCATCTTAAATGTAACCTCCTACTCAAAGCACCTGATTGGAAGCTCCAGAGAGTGCAGAGGCCTCTGTGTTAGCGAGGCCCTGTGGTCCCAGCCATGCTTCTGAGAGCACTGAGCCACCGCCAGCTTCTGGCACCTTCGAGGAGTTGAGAATCTGAGTTGGGTGTGGACGGTGGAACAGCAGGGCCGCTTGTCCATAAAGTAAGCAGGTCATGAGGAAAAGCGTCTCTTTCCTTCTGGAGAGATCAGGAAAAGTTGCCTTCAGTCTTGGAAATACAGAAAAATAAACACCATCCTCTCTGGGTCTGGAGGCCCAGGGTCTTTCTGTAGCTCTTAAAGCGGTGTTGCCCTAAGTATGTCCTTGGGAACAGCTTCCACAGGATGTAATTAGATACTACTTTTTAAAAGTTTGTTGTTGTCCTATATATTTGGGAAATGCAGTTAAACAATATTCAAGGCTTTCTTCTTGCAAGGATTCTCAGGGTCTGGGATACCAGCACTGCAGGGAAAATGATACATTAAGCGTTTCTCAGAATCCCTTGGCCAACAAAATAATCTTTGCCCTCTAGCACATAGCATCAAACTACTCTTCCAGTAAATTATCTGAGAAATAATCTCAACTAATTTCATTAATTTCATCTAGCAAATAATTATTAAGCACCTACTGTGTGCTGGGCACTGGGTTAGACCCACACGTGCAAGTGTGTACAAGACAGACGCATAATCTCTGCATCTTCATAGAGCCATGTTGTCCTGATGAAACCCAACATTGATAAGAAGGTAACAGAAAACAAGTAACACAGACGCAGGCAAGGAAACAGGGTGGGGGTTGATGCGGAGATTACAGAGAAGGACCTACTGAGGTATGATGCTCGGGAGCACCTTTCAATAGTCATTTTAGAAGCGAGAAAAAAGGCATCAGGTGCAATGTTTTAAAAAGCACTTCTTAGGTCGAAATAACTCCCACCTTCCTGGGCACCTGGCTGGCTCAGCAGTGAGAGCACACCACCCTTGATCGCCGACCTTCCTGTTTGAACTTCTTTTAAAAGAGCCTGGTCCTAGTGAGGGCACAGCAGGGGATGTCAGGGTCACCCCAGGTTGTTATAATTGCACTTTTCTGCAGCCTGTGCTTCATCGCAGTGGCATCAGAGGGACTGGGTGCCAGACTGGGACACGCATAGCCTTCCTCTCCCACCAAAGCAAAGGACTCAGGAGCCAGCATCGGCCACTCGCTGGGCGGTGCGCGCAGGCATGGCCCTGGCAGCAGCTCTGAGAATTTAGAAACAAGTAAGACCTGAACTCACCCTCCCAAAGAGAACATCCCAGCCAGAGACGCAGGGACTCTCATGCGTCAGTACAACCGGAGAAAGGCTGTGACAAAGTCGCACAGAGAGTGCCTCTGGAACACGGTATCGGAGCGTTCCTTTGCAAAGGGTGGAGATTCTTAAGGAGTGAAGTCATAGGTTCCATTGTTTGAAAGCCAAGAGGAGACCCCGTGGGTTTTTAGATTGTCCTTGATTACTTTACGCCATTTTGTCATAGGTGGCAAAGTAGTTTTATTTCTTTTCTCCCTGAAAATTGGCACTTGGGACCACAAATGGGGGTATTTGGCACCGCTCTGGGCCGCCATGTAAGGAATGAGGGCCTCTGGCCGGTGCTTTAATAAGCAATTTGGGCCGTACGGTGCCTAGCACGGCTGCCTTATGGAAATAGCTCCCCGGTGATTGCTTTTTTGATTGACTGACAGAAGCCTTCTAAGCTTCTCATTCCCTTTCCCTTATTAGATTTTGTGAATTCTCGATGAAAACGGTTTTGGAACAGAAGCATTTAGCTGAGACTCTGCTGCCGTAATCGATGTCCCCTGATATCACGACAACCCTTCTCGGCCCGCGCTTCCTCTCTGTCCTCAAACCCCGCGCACCCCCGAGGAATGACTGCCAGTTCCCTCGCCTTCCCCTTTCATTGGAGCCTGGTCTGTGATACCATCCACGGGCAGCATGTGCCCATTTGCTTGCATCTGGGTTCTGGGTTCTCTGAGCTGTGAAGATTGACTTTCAGGGTGACTTCACCCAAGGGCGTGGCTAAGTCTGACGTAAAAACTTTCCACGGTGGGTCCCGGGCAGGCGGCCATGTCTTCAGAGTTGTGTTTGGATCGGATGTCAGGATGCAGGGGCTCCTTTTAAGCACCGCCGTGACTTGGTTCGTGGCTTAGCTTACGTGACCCTCCTCCAGTTTTTCCGTTTCTCGTCCTGATAGCTCGCTTGAGAGGCGAATGCAGGGCCTGCGAGCTGCAAGGGGAGCGATTTCAGCAGAAGGCATTGTTCCATCACAGACCCCCGGGCCAGTGGAGTGTCATTGACAAGGGTCCTTGCACACGCTTTCCTTCCCGAGCCTGAAGAATCTCTCAGACGTTCTGATAGCCAGTCTTGCCGGGTCACGTGGACACGTGGATGACCGTACAGGAGAGATCCAAACAAGGGAAAGGCAGCTGAGACCCAAACCAGAGAGAATTAGAAACAAACTTGAACCTGTTGTATTCGGTCCCAATCAGGGGTGATTAACCTCGGTTCCACAGACCATAAGTGGGAGCTCCACGGCTGGATGGGTTTCTGGAAACTTATGGAATCCCAGAAACAATAGGCTAAGTGTATTTTCTAGGTAGAGGCTCTAGAGATTTCACAGACTCTCCAAAATTAAGTTCCTCTAATGACAAAACTAAAAGACCCGGAACCCCATAACACAACCCAGGGAGACGTCCAAACCAAATTGTGTACATTAAATACGTGCAGTTCTGTGCATATCAAGTACAAGTCTGTATAAAAGAGGAAACGCTTAAAAAGTAGGTAAGGACCATGTGAGGCAAAAGAAATGCAAGACTCCTGGTGACTGTTTCACGTGGCTTTAGTTACGATACCCAAAAAGACTCTGCCCAACTAAGGAGAGTTGCCTCCTGCTCACCCGACATTTACTGCATATCTGATAGTTTGCTAAGTGCCTGGTGTAAAAACAAAACAAAACAAAACAAAAACAAAAAAAAACAAGTGAGATGCACTTCTTTCCCTTGAGGCAATCAGCGATGTCAAAGCTGGGTTTTGACAGGGGGTGGGCTGAAAGGTGGGGACTCGGAGTGTGTGTGGGGTAGAGACAGACTAGAAGCGTGTGCCCCGGTCAGAAGGGCGTGCACTTGTACAAGATGGGATAGAGGTC
Source organism: Helogale parvula (assembly GCA_004023845.1). Taxonomy (NCBI): domain Eukaryota; kingdom Metazoa; phylum Chordata; class Mammalia; order Carnivora; family Herpestidae; genus Helogale; species Helogale parvula. The sequence continues at coordinate 3,605 of PJEM01004888.1, forward strand.
CGGGGGAGGGGTCGCAGCCCCTGGGAGGAAAGTGCGTCCTCAGGAAGTAATGGTGGATCGAATGCCAGGGGCGAGGGGAGGGGAGGCGTCAAGATGGCACCCGGGTTCCTGGCTCCAGGATCGGATGAGCCCTCCCCATGTGGAGTGTCTTCTTCCTCAGGGAAAGCTGGGTTCTGGTCTTAAGGCCTATCAAGTGATTGGATCAGGTTCACTCAGATTATGAAGGGTAATCTCCTTTCCTTACAAATCAGCTGACTGTAGACATCAGTCATGTCTAAAAATTACCTTCACAGAGCACCTGGGTGGTTCAGTCGGTTAAGTGTCCTACTTCAGCTCAGGTCATGATCTCACAGTTCGTGAGTTTGAGCCCTGCATCGAGCTCTGTGCTGACAGCTCAGAGCCTGGAGCCCGCTTCAGATTCTGTGTCACCCCCTCTCTTTCTCTCCCTGTCTCTAGCTCACACACTCTCTCTCTTTCTCTCTCTCTGTCTCAAAAATAAACATTAAAAAAAATACCTTCACAGCAATCCCTAGATTAGTGTCTTATTGTATATGGCTGGAGACTAGAGGCTTGCCCAGTGAACACAGAAAACTGTCACACCACAAACTAGAAATCTTTATGTTAAGATTTAACAGAGGCTCCTTTATTTGAAGGCCACACTAACCACATGAAAATGGGGTATGGCGAACCTTAAAGTGTCATTTATATTAGTGCAAATTGAACATTCACTAGGAAAACAGAAGGAAATTAATTATTTGATATACCTGGTCCAACCCGTTTGTATTATTTCCTTGACTGTTCAGAGCAAATATATTCATGGTAACTAATTTACAGACACGGAGCTAAGAGAAGAGAAGATGATTATACTTTAAGCAAATAAGCAAATACTTCTCAAAAACATTTTGGTTTATATATCTAAGAATTGACAGGATTGTACAAGTTTATCATAATACGCTAACTTTGAAATCAGTCGTTACTGTCCTAATTTTATGTCATATAATGTTTGTTAATTCAGCGTGTTTATATCACACTAAATGAAGTAATGACAGCAAAACACTTAGCATGGTGCCTGCCACATTATACAAGCCAAGTAAAGGTTAGACATTACTGTTAGAATTACATCACGTTGTCTATTAAGAGTTTTCTAGGGGCGCCTGGGTGGCTCAGTCGGTTAATCGTCCGACTTCAGCTCAGGTCATGGTCTCATGGCTCATGAGCTCGAGCCCCGCATCAGGCTCTGTGCTGACAGCTCAGAGCCTAGGGCCTGTTTCCAATTCTGCATCCCCCTCGCTCTCTGTCCCTTCCCTACTCGCACTCTCTCTTTCTCTCTCTCAAAAATAAATGAACATTAAATTTTTTTAAAATCGTTTCTTAAGAGAGAAGACAGGTGATCGTTGCAATTTTAGCAAGTTGGTTTTCTCTACTCCAGACTCTTCCAGTAATTTATTTTTTTCCTCAAAGAGATGTTAGCTCTTAAAAACCCTTGGTGGAGACCGCCGTGGCTACTAGTGGGGGGATGCAGGCACGGGGCTACTGCAGCCCTGCAAGTAGACAGAAATCCACGCTGGGAGGAGGTGGCTGTGGCCACAGGTGTGGGAGTTGATACTGGAGGGGTCAGAGCAGAAGAAAACCAGCCTCCCTTCCTGCAGTGATGCCGAGGAAATGGGGTCGGTCGAGTGGTGCCAAAAGGCGCAAGTCAGAACATAGCAAGACCTGTGTCAGGGAAGAAGAGAAAGTTCCCTGCCGCCGGCTCCGGCGCGTTCCTGTAGGAGAGGTTAGGGGAGTGGACGTCTGAGCCCCGTGCTCAGCTCCCCATGAGCGTTTCAGCAAGTGAACTCCAATCTCCGTAACTCACGTGCTTTCAGAGTGATCGTGGCGGCGGCGACAGTAAAGAAAGGATCTTCCGTCGCCACATTTAATGCTTTGACATTTCAGAGCCATCGTGTCTACATTTGCTCATTTTATTCTTTCGGCCTTTTAGAGTCAGGATACGGTTTTTTTATTACTCCTTCTACTCTCTTTAGTTTGTTTCTGAGAAAAGAGAAAGTTTAGAAGCAAAAAGGAAGCCAAGCATGATGCTGAAAGGTGGTACGCTGGGTTTCTACCCACCAAAGGGCCTGCAGAAATGTGTAGCCGAGTCCGTGGATACGGCGTAATGCAGAGCTGTCTGTTAAGTCTTGACGTACTGTTTGCAATCTTGGCATTCCAGAAAATGTTTTGGCAAAAGAGTCTTCTCCACCCCACCCCCCACCGACAGTCCGGAGCCCTCTTTATAAACTCTAGCAAAGTGTCATGTGACATCTTAAATGCTCACTGTTTCCGACGTGGGTCAAGTACAGACTAACTCTTGAGTTAACTGCTCCAGGACTAAAGATAGTCCCCGCCTCCGCCGGGCGGCTCTTTTAACGGGAATAGAATGATGTTTTCCCTGAGCGGCTTTTTGGGGTGGGGACTTGCCACAGCGCCACTCCGTGGGGCCAGCTGCGGGCACAGCTGTCGCCCATCAGAATTATAGGCGTGTTTAAATGTAATCACATCTTCCAGCCTGGGGAATCACATTTAGAAAGTCCCAGAAGCTACTCATGAAGTCTCTTCATCTTGAGTTTTCTGACAACGAAGGCAATCTCTTTCTGTTGTCATTGTTATTTAAAAAGTAATACATCCAGACATTCTTTATATGTGTATTTTTTTTAGCTCGAAAAAAAAAGTACCTTCCTGGAACACCCACATGTGAACTAGTCTATTCTGTCTTCCCAGGATCCTTCTTTTCCGTTAACGACCTCACTGATGGACATAGAGATGCTGCCTGAATATCACTGGTCCTCTGCGATTTGTTTCTTATTAACCAGCTTCCAGCTCTTTTAGCGTATGGATCTCATTCCTCTCCACTCTTTCCATTTTGTTCAGGCCACAGACTCGGGTCAGCCAGGGTCGCGTGAGACCTGCAGTGTCATTTATTGGCTGTTGAGGCAAGCATGGAGGTTGAAAAAATTGACAAGGGCAGTGATGTTAACAGGCCTTATGGGCCACACTAAGAGGTTTGAACACAGACTGTGGTCAGATCTATGACTTAAAAAGATCATTATGGTGGTAACGGGGTTGGGTGAGGTAGGGATTTGGGGTGAAAGGCGACAAGGCAATTAGTCAGGTTGGCATATTTCCATTAATCGATATTCTTGAGATACAGTGGCTCTTCCAATTATGGCTGCCCCGAGCTGGGCCGTCTCCAGCTCCAGGATTCTCAGTCTTGTCCAAGATGCCATCGTGAGTGACTTTGCTAAATGTCTTCTTGAATTCTACACTCAGTATGTGCGGCTTTCACAGAGTGGCATCGAAAGAGGAAATAAGGATTTTCGGGGTGTTCTCGATGTCCCTCTCCTGGCTTCTACGTCCTTCCTTCTGAACTGCTCAGCAACCAATGATTCTTTCTAGAATCTTTGCACACATGATTTCTATGTGTTCTGGTGATCAGTGGCATCCGTAGGCTTTATTGGGCTTTATCTCTTCTTGTTTTTTCCGCCTTGTTGAAATTCGAGGTATGGCTTCGTCTTTCCCCATTTTCTGGGCCTGACTCTTGATACTTTCTCAGAGCACACTTTTATCACCATGTTGACGAGCGTTTTTGGCAGTAGAGTGTCCGTAGCCTTAGAACTTGGAGTTCCCTGCCTAGCTAGGTGAGCTCGCTTGCCCCCTCCTCCCCTGTGCTAGGCTTCCCTCCCCTCTCCCACCTCCTTCCAGCAATTGTTTTCTAATACTTCCCACTCGGCACCCTCCCCTGTGGGAGGTATCAAAGCCAGGTGGTTGCGGGGCACCTGAGTGGCTCCGTTGGTTGAGTGTCTGACTCTTGATTTTGGCTCGGGTCATGATCCCAGGGTCATGAGATCAGGTTCCATGTTGGGCTCTGCACAGAGCTGCTTAGAGTCTGTCTCTCCCTCTGTCCCTGTTCTCTGCTCTCTCGCTCTCTCTCTCTCTCTCTCTCTCTCTCTCAAATAAAAAAAGAATTTTTTAAGCCAGGTAGTAGCAGATACACGTTATCACAATGGCTTAACCCTGGTGTCTATCTTCCCACATTATGGGACCTCCCAATTTGTATCCTTTTTACTCAGTAGTCTTGAGGAAAGACCACTGCCATGAGGAACATTCCTTACTCCATATTTGCAGGAACATCCCAGGCCTCTGAAAAGGGAGGGTCTCTAGGGAAAGCATCGATAAAGAGATAACAGAACATGTCAGACAAGAAGCTCTGTACCACCAAGTGCTTTGGGCTGACCCAGCAGACAAGCCCTGGCCATAGGTATTTGGGTAATACTTCCCCACTGTGGTCTTTGGATAGATTGTATTTTGAGATGATAGTACAAAGTAGATAAGCCAATACAAAAGTCAGATTTCATTTCTGTGTACTCAGAATAGCAATCAAGAGGGATCCATTCCCGGGCTCTTCTTACTGTTTTTCTTAAATAATCCTGTTCTTTTCTGTGGAGAAATATGTACACGTTCCCACAGTCAGAAGACAGACATATTAAGGTGTTCTCAATCATGGCATGAATGGGCAGAGGAACTTGAACACTTCGTCCCACCTGATGCGCCTCCCACGTCCACCCCCACTGGGAGCCCTTTCCCCTGTCAGGATAGGAGGTTGAAGTTGACCAGAGACCTTAGCACAATAAAACACTCAGAACCTCAGCACTCCTGGCTTCTCGGCCGTCAGTGATCGCAGGAGGCAGCAAGCTGGCGTTCCAAATATCCAGTAATGACATAAAAGACAGAATTACACATTTCTGTTTTCTTCCCTTGGAAATAGAGTTGGAAGGAAATGGTGAAAGAAACAATAACTACCAAATACGTGTGCAGCACACGCTGCTGGGCGTCTTTATGTCTGTGTGCCTCTGTCTTCTTCTCAGCAGTTCTCCAGGGTTAGTATTATGGTTATTGTTGTAATCCCACGTTAGAGAGAATGACCTACTAAGGCTCAGAGAAGCTACATGGCTGTACAGAGCACACTGGGTCATCGGGAGAACTGTGCTTCAGGTGGGCTTTTCTGACTCCACCTCCAGTGCTCCTTGGACGCTACCGTCTGTACCACAGGCTCTCTGATCTTCCACTGTGGGAAACTATAACTTGGCAGCAAGCGGTTGCTGTGGGATCATTTGCAGAAGCTCTCAGCAGCCTTCTGTTAGAAGATGGTGGCGTGGCCCCTGACCGAGACCCTGCCCCTAGAGGGCCCCCATGTTTTGCAGTACCCGCCTCAGAATTCTTTAAACATTCGTTTTGGTGGCTGGGCCAGCGCTGCTATGGAGGTGGGCATCCCTGTGCCGACACTGGTACCCAAGGGTGCCAGCCCCCATTCCTCTCCTTCAGGGCTCGGTGTCACCCTCTACCCCATACGTGAGCTCACCACAAGCCCTCGTGAGCCCCAGGACACATGACTGTGGGGTCATTCTGGAGCCCCACAGGCAGCCTCTAACTCCAGGAGGGTGTCCTGGCGAGCACATGGCCAGCGTAACGTTTCTTCAGCTGAGTCACTTGAGATTGGACCACTAGTGTGATGTGGACATACAGACTTGGGGTGACTCACTTTGATTATAAAAACATTTTGGACAAAAATGTTTTGTCCAGTGCCCTGCACATCTAGGGATGGTTCTGTAGTTGTCAGGAACTATAAAAGGCCTGAGATTTGACTCTAGATGGAAGCTAATACATTAGCCTGCTGTAGTTTAATGGATATTGGCAGAAGACATGAACCTCCTGGGTCAGAGACAAAAGGAGAGTTTATTCCTCACAGAAATAGCAGGAGCTGGAGTGCTCTCATTTTCTGTGCCACTTTCTCAAGTCCCAGTTCCCACGACGTGACACAGAGCAGACCCGGCAACTCTGGCACATTCAGTGGATTGTGTTGCAAGAGGGAGATCCGGAGCTCAGGGAACCCAAACCCTTGATAATGGATGAAAGCATCCAAAATGCTTGACATTTTGGTCAGGAGGAAGAGACTACCCCAGTCGGTTTTCCAAAGCTGTTTAGTATAGAAACATCCTTTAAGAGAGAGCTCAGAAGGACAGTCCCCTTCTCTACTCCCGAGATGTGGAGAAACCTGAGACTCACAGAGAATCGCCTCTGAACGGCAGGCTTCTTTGGCCCCGTCTTGGTTGCAAATGTGCAAGAACAACAGAGCAGAAACCCCAGCCTGCCCTGGAATGGCCCTGAATCTTCAGGATTATCCCCAAATCAGAGTGATTTCCGAAAGAAAAGACCAAAGCCAGGAAAGAAGGTACATGGGTGTTGGGAAGACAGGATTCTATACCTGGTGGGTCTGACCATTTCCATCCAGGTGAGTTTCATGTTCTACGGTCCTGTCCATGGGCGGCACCATTTATCTTTTGGTTTGATTTGGGAGCTGCTCACCTTTGCTTGCAATCATCCATACCACCAGCCTGGGTATTACCGCGCTTAGAGTGGTCACCCTACACTTGTTCTTCCCAGTTCAGCAGTCATCTCCAGAAGATCCCGATATAACTTTCTTTTGCTATATGGCGAAGGCAGTGTAACCGTCCCTTGGCTTCCATTAATATATCAATATGGCTTTAATTACGAGTTTTCAAGTAGCATCTATATTCTCTGTGGATATAATGCAAGGAACGTGGTGGAATCAGAGGAAGTGAGAAATGAGGAGGATGTTTGGACCTCAGAGAGGTAGTTTCAGTAGGGTCCCTGGGGGATAGAAGAATAGTTTGAAACTACTCCAAGGCGGAGGAAAACCACACATCAGGGGGGAAAATGGATGGGGGAGTGTATTAGAAGTCATTTCACAGTTTATCCTGGAGTCTGTCCTGCTCTTGGACTTTGAGAATAGATCTTAAAATGGAGTTTTACTATTCCATCTCCTTAGTTTTCCTTGGCTTTTGGTAGGAATGTAGGCAGTGTATTCTAAAAGGAATGTCAAGGGAGGGTTTTTAAAGGAACAACTCAAACGCAGTTGTGTTTGCTCACTTGTCCATGTCACCTCCCTTCTCGACACCCGGCTCTGCATCAGCTGTGTGCACTGTACGTGCAGACGTCTTGGGCCCTGGCGCCATATGCTGCTTGTGGCTGTCACCTCTTTGGCCACACTCCTATGCAGAGGCTGCGCCCACGCACACCAACGACTTGGTTACAAAGCAGAGATATTTATGACATCGATGTGCCTAACTTGACCTTGCGGGGGGGAAAGCCTCAGCTTTTCATTTCCTGGCTGGTATTTGCAATGTGGAATTGCAACACCACATTTACGTGCGTTTTGCCTTTAAAACGCTCTGTGGTGTTGCAACATTGGAGAAATTCCCAGGGATCCTTAATCTCCCTACAAACACTGTTTGTAAAGTCAGGACCAACTCCCTATCTCGGAGTAGCCTTCGTGTGCCCCTGCCGCGTAATTCTGATTTCACACCGCATGTCTTCAGGTTGTCCCCGTGCTGCCTCCCAGCTCATGCCTCACTCTTGAGGACCCCAGAAGAGAGACAAAGAAAAAAAAGATGTTTTAAAAAATGTTAGCTTCTTCTTTCAAGAGCAATTGAACTTAAACTACTTCCCCTATTGTTTTCCATGAAGTCTCATTTAAAATATTTTATTAATGCAAAGACGTGCGCTCAGGGCTAAGGACCAGTGAACAGTAGCTGTAGCAACCAGGAAGCCATTCGGGAGGAGCAAAGATGCAGTAAAGAGTAAGTGTTTTAATCCTTAACTTTAATCCCTTGACTTCCTGTTCTCAGAATGAAATATAAATCAGGCACCGTGGAGCGCCATGATTTTTCTCTGAAAGGGATGTTGGCAGAGGAGGATTAGTAATGGACAGACGTGTTTAAGGAATTTAATCACACAAATTGTGGTCAAACTTTCGAGACCACGAGTGACCAGTTCCTTTGAGTGGCATCAATGAGAACCAACAAAACAGACTTTGAAACTGATGAGAGGGTTGGCGTGGGGGGCACCTCTGTGTGCTGTTATTGTCACATCATTTTAGCCCATGGTAATGACTTGAGAAACCAAGGAATTTGCTTGGTTCCCCCCAGTGGGGAGGTTGGAGACGGGCTGGGGGCGGGGGAGAGTGTCCTCTCGGTCAAATAGAGATGTTCTTCTGATCTTCAAAATACTGGGGGGGAAGTAAGTCACCAATATGTCACCTGCTTCCTTTCCTTGACATTTGCTATGGGAGTTTCACAAAGACGTGTGCTTTTCCACTGCCAACAGGCGGGTTTCTGCTGAAAAGCACAGGCTTTAGTTTTTGTGGACAGCAAAACAAAGTTCGTAAAAGGAGAGATAATTATTCTTTCTCAGTGTCTCCACGTTTTGTCTTTAAGATTTTGTTTATATGGGGTACCACTGACTTGTTGATTTCTGACAAAATAAACATACCTAATTTTCTTTCTTTAAAGTCAGATCCAAACATGCCCCCAACACTGGCTTACGGTGCTGGATGTTTGACTCTACGGCACGTCGGGTTTTCCTCGTTCTACTCAGGAGAATTACTGGGGACCACAGGAAGACATGTTTTCCATGGCACTTTTCCTTCTTTCAACTTAGGGAGGAGTAGTGCTGTGACACATCCTTTTCCAGTGGACGAAAAGTTACCCCTTTGTGGAGATCGGAAGCAGCTGTAACTTGTGCTAGCTTCCTGCACTGTCAGAACGTTTCATCACTTCTAAGAATAGCAGCTTCCCAAAGGGGCGCTCATCCTGAAGACAGACAGACAGGCGACATGAGGTCTAGAGCATGTGAGAGTGGGTAGCATGGCTCACTGCGAGTTTGAGGCTCCTTGTAGACCTTGGGAACAAAGTGTCCACGCCCAGGCCTGCAGACGGCAGGGCGTCTGGAGAAGAGAAACGGCCTCCCTGCCATCCAGCTTAGAGGAGCGCGTGCGGCATCGGCAGCCCCTACTTCTGATCCCTCGTCCTGACCACGTGTTCTCTCTCCCCATCCTCTCAGACGTAGCAGGACCAATCTAAGCCGGGAGAGAGCATCTGAGATGTCATCCTTGCACCATAAGTCGCTGCTGGCACCCCCATCACCGCCCCCAACCCATGCTTCCCTTGGACTTGGTCTGTCTAGTCTGCATTTCTGGGACAGGGTTAATTTCTTGAGAGGAGATTGGAGTTCACTAGAGTTCATGGATGGTAAGCAGAAAGATAAAGTGCTGTCAGGGTCCAAAGGAGGAACGGTAGATTCTGAACATGGAAATGACTTTGGCAGAAGCTATAGAGACTACAGGAAGTCTCCAGAGGACTCCAGTTGCTGCCTGGGGCTTCACCCTAGAGAACTTCTCTGAACCAGGGCTCCTTTCTGATGACTCAAGAAAAGAGCATCATTTCACCAAAGGAGCCAGAGGTCACATGATTCATGCATCACTCTAACGCATACAGTCCTGGGACTAGAGAGGGGATATTATTTTCCGTAAGATACTTCTCTGCATTGACAAAAATAGCACCATGGACTAGCTCTTACGTTGACAACATTACCTCAGGGGGAAGAGACTCCGCAGGAATGTTGGGCTGTGTGTGCAGTGGTAACTGGGGACCAGGTCCGTGGCTGGTCACTTGCTCAACCAGATGTCAGAAGATGGAAGCTTCTGTCCCGGCTGTTTAGGTGGTCACCGAGGGGGCTGGGGGGTGCCATCTGGAGTCCACTCGGCTCAGAACTTCTGTTCTCTGCTTCCCAAATATGTGTTAGATCTTTAAAAGCAAAGGTAGCAAATTGGATTTGTCCCCAGCTCTTCCAGAGGAATGAGAGATGGGGAGGGAAAAGGGAAGGAATTAGCATTTCCGATCAGAAAGACTGCTCATTTGCACATTGCAAGAGGTAATAGGTGGGTGGGAATAATATTATCCGGTGAAATTCGGCATGACCAGGGACTGAGCATTATGAGGATGTAGACTTCCCAAGTGTCTCTTGTTGAACTTCTGTTAAGATTTCTCTTGGCTGGTTCCTGTGTTGTTCTGAGGCGTCCACCTCAACATGCTCAGACCTCTGCGCCTTGCCCCTCACATCTCGTGAAGGTGGGATTTTATCTCTTTAGGAACTGCTCTTAAGGATAAGAATGGATTAACGAATCTTTAGCAGCTATTGATTCATTTTTTATGCATTCACTGTTGATACATCTCGCCAAACATTTACAGAGTCCCTTTTATGTGAAAAGAAGCACTATTTTAGCTTACACGATCAAACAGACATGTTCTGTTTATAAGGAGCTTTTTTTGTGTTCTGTGACACACACACACACACACACACACACACAATTTATAAATAAGTTATGAGACAGCGTAGAAAACCACAAGTCCCATAGAGGGTGATAGAAATTGACCTTGCCACTTGATAACGAACCAATGACTTTGGGATTAGAGGACCTGGGGATGCTTCAAGGAAGAGGGCCCCGGGAGTGCGCACAAGGTGTTGCAGGTTTCAGAGTCTGGAAGGGAGGGGACTCCAGGCACAGGGGGCTCTGGCTGGAAGTGGGGCAGTGAACACACAGTATGGAGGAGAGCATCTAGGATCTCCGTGCCTCAGCGGCCTGGGACGCGGGGCCACGGGGCCACGCGGGAGCCAGCCTGGCCAAGCAGACGGTGGGGGCTGTTAGGTGATGCTCGGCACAGAGTCCCCAGAAGGCTTTGCGGTGGGGGCCTGGCCGCGCTGGGGGAAATAACGCAAGTGCAGAGCACGGTGCAGATGGGGGAGCAGAGAGCAAGGGCCTCTCCATGCAAACGGCCTTCACCTTTTAGAAGCAGGCATGTTCAGAACGGTACAAACACTCGCGCGTGTTAAAATCAGCCTTAAATCTTCTTCCGACAATTCGTTTTAATTAAATGAAAGGAAGGGAAAAAAATGAGTTCTGCCATTAGTGTCTCCCCACATTTGCTGAACTGTAGCGCAGGCAGGGGCTGTAGTCAGAAGTCAATTCCGAGGCAGACAATAAGGACGCGGTAAGATGGACGGGGGAAGTAATTGCTAGGTAGCTGGCTGCTTTAATTAAACTTTGAGGATTCTTGAACAGAAAGGAAAATGCCACACTTGACTGGATGGGGTAGCGTGTGTGGGCACAGTGCACGGGGCCGCTGCCGGGGGGCAGGGGGCATGGAGCTGTGACAGAAGCCAGGTCGTCATCTTCACGACCTCCCAACCAGGCCCTGAAGGGCGAAGGAGGATGGTTTTGTGTGTGTGTGTGACAGTGTGACATTCCTTATTAATATTCCTCTAACTGTCTTAAAGACACAGTCCACTCTTCGATGTCACGTTCTGCCTTGGTGACGTTCCTCCCAGTGTAGTTTGAACCCACCTGAGATGTGTCCATTTGCGTATCATTTTTCTCTCTGAAAAAAAATAACCCATAAGATTCTCGGTGTCAGTTTTAGAATAATTTTGACTCAGGAAGAAAACGGTGTTTTTACGAATGTAGCAATACAGACAGTCCAGGCTGCATGCCGTTCTGATTTCAACATCCTCTTCAAAGCTCCCCTCCCCCACCTCTGTCCGGATTGCTCGACAGTCCTCCCGGCTTCGGTAGGTGTGCCGCGTAGAGGAAGTACTCAGATCCCCACAGGGTTCTGAAAAGGTTTTGTTGTTGGGTCTGATTTCTAATGTAGTTTAGACTTTTCCAGGAGAATGAAAGCTAGCTGTATTCTTCTGAGATAGAATAATTTCAGGGTGATATTCGTGCGAAAACTATGCTAACGTTTCGCTCCAAATACTGTTTGGCTGCGGACTCCGCCTTCTGAGGATAAGCAAGACCCCAGGGGATTCTAACAGGTATCCTTCCCGACAACCTTAATAGCTTCTACTGAGGGAAAGCAAATTAACTGTGTATTACATGAGCTGCTTTGCAAGGATCACCTCTTGGAATACTGTAATATCGCCACGCAGAGTTGGTGTTCTCAGCCCCAGCTGCAGAGGGCGCTAGCGAAGCCTTTGGAGGTTACACGTTGTGCCAAAGGCTGCAGCTTAGTAGTAGGTGGCAGAACTGAACTTTGAACTTGTGAATTTGAATTTGATCCATATGACCCCAGAGTTCCCATTCTTTTTCTTTGGTCATATTGCCACACCAGGGTTTACAGAAGGAAGAGGTTGATGCAAAAAGAGAGAGAGGGAAATACCTAAAACAATAGGAGAAAAAACCCTGAAAGTGCACGTTATACAGTGCTCCATACTGAATATTAATGAGAACAGATAACAATAAAAATTATCGAATGCTCTAAACCACGCGTTAGTGAAATACTATCTCGTGATACCTACCACTGACAACAACCTTGCAAATTGCGTGGCGTTAGCCACATCATACAGAGAAAACCGAGCTAAAGATGTTAAACAGCTTGTTTTTTGTTGTCTAACATTTCACAAGCAAGGACATGAAAGCCCTAAGCCAGGTATCCGGGGTCCAGAGCCTACACCCTTACCTTTCATGATCTGTTTCACAGATAAGCTGTTGTGTAAGTAGTTGTTAATGGCTTCGCGTCAGTAGGGCATGTGCTATTTTTCAGAGAGAACGCCCTCTCGGACAGAGATGTAACATCAACTCTGGTGCCAGAGAATACTTTGGTCCGGTTTGCCAATGGTAGTGAAGTAGGAAATGAAGCAGCCAGCTAGAGCGATAGACTCACATAGCATACAGCTGAGTGATCCTGTCCCACCAAATGACAATGGAGCTTTGAAGAGTCAACTTCTGAATGTAAAGGATCCCCAGAAATACAGAGCTTCCCACGTGAGAAAAGACGTCGGGGTTTTACTTAGTACTGAGTGTTATCTGAGGCTTTCTCTCCCCTCCACAAGAACACCACACCGAGTTATCTTGGCTACTGCTTTATCTGCTAGACCTGTCATAGTTTGGGATGCATGGTAAGGGCTCAGTAAATGTGCTAAATGAATGAATGTGAGAGAGTGTGTGTAACATGGAGTTTTTAAAGCTACTCATTCTTTTAGGCCGCATGGATAGAAGTGGAGAGCCTAGAACCCAACACGGGATGTGACAGCTGGCCAGACAGCTAGTTCGGCCCATCAGGACTGGGATATTGTGTACACATCTGCACGTCCAGTTAGGTCCGGTGGTGAGAGTAACTGGGGTGATGAGTAGAATAATACGCTGTGCAGGAGAGCAGGGACTAACATTTTACGTAAGTGACTTCTGTGAGTCAGGCTTTATTAAGTCCTTTGCAAGTCTACAACCGACCGCTCATTGCTATCAGCCTGGTTTTACAGAAGGCAGACTGCACTCCGGCTAGTAAATATACCTGTCCAGGACCACAAAGTAACTGAGCCAGGCTTTGTTAAACTAAAACACCCAAACTCCTTCTGCATAAATATTCGATATAATACCGATAGATGTTCAGACAGACTAAACCATGGCCCCTCTCAGGGCTGAAATTCTGTGATACTATAGCATTCTGAGATACTGAGCGTTTTGAGGCTTCTCAAATATTCAAAGAGCCATACAGTAGACCGCGAGCCAAGCGACTCCATGTGGTCTGCGGGAGGAGGGGAGAGGTGAGTCCCCCGGAGCGGGAATCACGGTGAGACGGTTCACAGCTCCGTGGCAGGTGAGACTGTCTAATGACCAGACCTGTTTAACCATGTTGCAGGGCAGTGAGCCTGTAGACAAAGGCCAGGTCCCACCGTGCTGTGCAATGTTGTTGTCAGGCAGTTCGATACCATGCATTTAAATTTAAATTAGTTAAAATTAAGTTAAAGTACATTAAAACTTGGTTCCTCAGTGGCACTAGCCACATTTCAAGTGCTCGCTAATCACATGTGATTCGTGGCTACTAATCAGTACAGAGCAGGACTTGCATTATGAAAGACAGTCCTCCTGGACGGCACAGTCGCAGAGTGGGTGCACAGGATGATTGGACCCTAGTTCCTTTTTCCTCTGAAATTCTGCTTCTGTGAATAGTCCCCTCCATCACCATTTCTGACTGACTAACCAGTAGTTCTGTTGTATCTATACTGGAACAGATTTTTCATGCTGCTTACCAAGCGTGTCTATTCAAGTATTTGGGCATGTTCATTAGTCAGCTGTGGACAAAATGTTGGGCCTTTGGAGTCACTGCTACCTAAACAGGTTACAGAAATCCAGGTGCCCAGCTGGCCAGTACCTTATGTTCCCAAAGAGGTTTCTTCCAGTTCTATTTTTCAACGTCTTCACTATCATTTCTTTTCCTTTTGTAAATTGGTCACTCCCGAAGGAAACGAATTTGATAGCAGATTGTTGGAGATTAATTACCTATGAGATGCCAAAATCACTTCATAAATGTCAGTGCTGAGGAATCCCCTAGAGAGAGGGTTTTTAGATTCAACTGGAAATTAATTGTAATTAATATAATAGGTTAATTCATTGTAATTATTTTTAAGGCTTTTGGCAATGAGTTAATTCCCCAAGATCCGCGTTGCTCAAAGTGTCATAGAGAATGCTTGATGAGAATGTTCTGGTACTAAACCTTAACCCTCTGGAAAAATAATCCTGCTTGTCTTTCCTTCTGGCTGAGTTTCTTGAGAAACATATTTTGGTGGCATTTGATTTCTGGAGAACAAAGGAATCCCTATAAGGTGATGCATAAACATGCATAGCCCCGATAGACTGTGCTCATTGGAGAATGGGAAAACAAAGGTCCTTTGATTGTGCCTCGTTTTCTTTGGAAGTTTGTCTCACTTCAGACCCACAGAATGCCTTTGCTCTTGGAATAAAATGTAATGGAACTGAAAATTGGAGAATCTGGGCCTTTTTCCCTTTCCTAATTATTTCCACTTGACTCACTTAATCTTGGACGATTATTCAATCATATCTGAAATGAGAAAATGACGGGAGTAGAATTTCCGTCTCTTGTTTCGAAAGCTTATAAACATTAACAGAATAGTCTTGAACAAAAAACAAATACAAATCACAATTGACGGTGCCTTGTTTTTATATATTAGGAAAAATCCCTGCATTGTTAGGGAAGCGGCTCAAGTTTCCAAATGTAGGAACCTTGTCAAGCCTTGATGGGTGATTTCATTATTAACTTTGAAAAACTATCATTTGGAACAAATATTTCATAATGTGAGTTTGCACAGAAGCTAAGGAGACAGTGTGTTTACCTGCACCTGGAGAGGCTGAGAAATTAAGCCCTAACTAAAATGGGTCGTTGAAGATCAAGATCATTAACACTCCAAGACTCACAGATTAGTTTCTGAGATACGGAGATGTCCCGTTTCTTCCTAGTATGCCCGCAAGCCTTTCTCCATGAAGAGAAAGACACATGCAGTCCTAAAAATTGCTAAGAGCCATATGCAATAATACTTCTCGACAATTAGAACTGTCCAAAGTTGAAGCTTACTGCCAAGGTGAAGAACCTGGAGATAGCCAAGGAGAGTCTGGGGTAGGCATGAGGGAAGGGGAGGGGGCTAGGCAGGAGCCCTGGAACCCCATAGGGGGTCTGGGAAGGTGACTTACACCTCAGAGCTTGCCCCACTGAGAGGCCAAGGAGCACACGTTAGTCACTCACATGTGTGTTTGAGGTGTCCAGCTGGTGTTCATAAAGTACACAGAGGCCAGGACATGGGGACACCAAAGCTGGGGGAGGGGGTCAGCACAGGGCTAGTCAAAGGGATGGGGGCGAGGGGATGTGGGCAGAACATTATCAGCCTTTCTGCTACAGTTAGGATCGTCTGTGTCTTTCCGGATTCTCCATCAGTAGGGGCAATTAAGACACGGCCACATTGTAATTTTTAGACACATCCACATGCCGCTAGAGATTGTAACCTTTAGACAAAGCCTGGGGTCTCGTTCTTACAAACCTGGTCCTCATTGAATGGTCTGCGCCCGTGCTGGCCCCGTCCTGCCAGGGGCTGCGGACTTTCCAGAGTGTGCAGGGCAGCCAGTCAGCCAGGTCCCCGTGGCCTTCATACCACACTTGTGCAGGAGGCAAAGCCCTAGACACGTCAGCCTGCAGCGTTGTTGAAAGGAGATCCCCAGCTCTCCCTGGACTGCAGGAGCCAGTGTGGACCGGCCTGGTCGGGAGAAGCCTCCGTCAGGCGGCCAGCCGGAAACCGGGCCTTGGAGAAGTGACCCAGGGAGGAGGAAGTCCATCCCAGGCAGGAGAGGGAGCAGCCGTGATAGATGCGCTGTGTGCAGACAGCAAGGTGGTGCTCTGAGTTCTCTCCTTCTAGAACTCTCTTCCCCTTGATAGGCACTTAGCCCATTTCCCCAGCTCCTTCAAGTCTTTGCTCAAATACGTCTTCCCGGTTGAGGCCACAGACCCCTACGCTCCATCCTGGCCCAGTCCAGCTACCCTGGTCTTTTTCTCTTCCTCTTCTATAGCAGTTACCGCCTTCTGTCCGATTTACTTCACAGTTCACTGCCTCCAGAATAGGGGCTCCTTGGGAGGCCTCTTCGTCTGCTTCCACTGCTGACGTATGCCAAGCCACTAGAACGGTGCCTGGCGTATGTCTGAGGCCCAAGAAGTACTCTTCCAGTGAATGAGAAGGATAAAGACCGGCAGTGCCACTCTGGAACTAAGGGGGTTAGTTAGGGCCACGGAGCTGAGTGACTCCAGGGGCTCCCTTGATGTACCAATAGGTAAGTAGAGGTCCCTGGTGTTGTGAGACACGGCAAGCCTTTAAAGTACATGAAATGATGATTAGTGGGTCATATTCTACTTCTTTCTGTAAAGATCAATGACGTTTCCATAAAGTTAAGTTCTTTGCTATCTCCTAAGGGCAGGTGATTAGACCATATTGAAAAATTTTTTAAGTTTTTTTTTTTTATTCCTTTGAAAGAAGATAAAAATCCAGATTGTCTTGAAGACCCACACCTCGTGTAACCATTGCTTGTTCTGTGGTCTGAAGAAGACATGATAAGCAGTGGTTGTGTGAGGCGTGTTCCTTGAGGACAATTTGGTTTTTAGGATTCCTCATTTCCACAGCTCATTTCCTCTTTCCATAACCAGGAAGATCTCAGCTCTGCTCATCAGGATTCGCAGAGACCAATGGTTGTGAAAGCCTGGTCCCGAGACCAACAGCATCATCGTCACCTGGGAACTTGTTAGAAATGTGCCCCGGACCTCATGTGCCAGCAGCTCTGTGGTGGGGCACGTAAATGGTTCTCGTGCATGCCCAAGTTGGAGAACGAGAGTTAGACATCATCCCCCATTGGAGAGTTTCTTTCGATCTTCTTTATATTCTTAGCAACTAAGAAGATGCTGAAGTATACATTGTGTATTTGTTTTATATAAATAGTTGGGTTTCTTACTCCGAATGTAAAACTGCTATACAGAATGACATCCCTTCCAGGAGGTCATGCTATATCCCCCCGCCTCACCCCTTAGATAATCCCTGGCCTAGAGAATGCTTACGAGCCTTAAATAATCCAGGAGGGAGAGAATAATACTAAACTTACATATCACTGCTGCATTTCTATGCATATGGTCTTCCTTTGGAAATCATGCACAAGTTCCTCAAGGCTTGTTCAGTTTAAGAAGCACTTTCTAGAACCATGCCTAATCCCAGAGAAAACCAAATTAACTCTCCCCAGAAAGTCGAATGGAATCACACTCTTAGAAACCATGAATACTTGTTGAAGCTCAGAAAGAGTTGCCTGCTTCGACTCTGGGAGTGTCCGTGGCCATGAAATTTCTTGGAAAGACCGAATTGGTACTGATAACTACAAAACCCTAGAGTAATAGAAAGCAGAGAGATGTTCTGGTCTCTGCTTAATAGAACATGTGGGCCCCAGATCACACTGGAACGATGGCATATAAATTACAAGTGATTACCAGAACTCATTCGAAGCCTTGATTTTTGTCCAGCTTTTCTTACGCAGCATGTGTTAGGTTAGTACCAAAATAACAAACATACCTCCCAAAAGCCCTGAGAGGGTTAGCCATTAATTCAGATAGTCTTGGTCAGAGATTCCAATGTGGCAAAGCTGAGGAAATTATAATACATTCTGTCTAGTTCACTCCATGTGTTAAATGCTCTTTCTCTGTACTTAGGGTCACTATGCCATTTTCGTATTCTTGGACTAAGACCTGGACATGTTTGTCTGTTTATGAAGCTTGCTGAGATCCAAGAAATGCTAAAGTTACTGACGAGTAACTTACTGCTGGTGTGTGTGTGTGTGTGTGTGTGTGTGTGTGTCTGGTTTTCTTTCTGATCAGAGAAGGTCACAGTCACCGTCAGTGGTGTTCTAGCGGTGGCTAACCAGCTCTCCAGAAGAAAAAGGCGCAGTTTCTAGCATTTGCCAATTTCCATGGTGTAAATAGTCTCAACCGGACCAATTTCAGGCTCTCAGGCTGACATCATTGCATGGACGTTTTGGGAAAGATGCACACGAACAGCACTCTTGGATCGGTACAAGCCAGCTGCGGCACATCATTGGAACGTAGAAAATTTGGAAAGCCGAGGAAAGGATTAAAGAAAAAAAAAACAGAGGAGGGGTGCCTGGGTAGCTCAGTTGGTTAAACTATTGACTTCAGCTCAGGTCATGATCTCATGGTTCATGAGTTCAAGCCCTGCGTCAGTCTCTGTGCCGACAGCTCGGAGCCTGCAGCCTTCTTCAGATCCTGTGTCTCCCTCTCTCTACCCCTCCCCTGCTTGCACTCTATCTCTCTGTCTCAAAAATAAATAAACATTAAAAAAATTTTAAAGAGGAAATTAACTCATAATATTGCTGGGAACAAAAATAAGTTTTAATATTGGCTTATATAATATTTCCTTAGGGTACTTTGTCTAGGTGTTTTATGTAATTATCACTTTGTATATATAGTTTTGCGTTTTGTTCTTATCTTCATGAACATCATCTTAATGGTTGCATAATATTCCTTCAAACTGATGTAGGGTCATTTATTAGCCCTAGTTGTGGGCATTTAAATAGCATTCCCTGGTTATGGGTATTATGTAAATAATGCTCTGTGCTATCAGAACATCGAGTATAAATCTTCCCTCCCCTCTCTGGCTTTTCCTTAAGACACATTCTAAGATCAAATGATTTCAATTATAGATCCTAAAGAAATATTCCCAGGTACCATCTAGAAAGTTTGTCCTGGTAGATACTCCCACCAAGAGCGTTTTCAGTGCCTCTCCCTGTACCCTTACTACCACTACTTCTTTAAAGTTTCTGTTACTTTGATAAGTTTTTTTTAAAGTTTTGACATTGCATATCTTTGCAAGTATTCTGAATATTTTTATGTTCTCATTTGTAGTTCTTTTTTACAATTTTTTAATGTTTATTTATTTTTGAGAGAGAGAGAGACAGAGACAGAATGCAAGCAGGGGAGGGGTAGAGAGAAAGAGGGAGACACAGAATCCAAAGTAGGTTCCAGGCTCCGAGCTGTCAGCACAGAGCCCAATACAGGGCTCGAACTCACAAACTGTTGAGATCGTGACCTGAGCCAGTCAGATGCTTAACTGACTGAGCCACCCAGGCGCCCCTGTGGTTCTCCTTTTCCAAATGTTTTCTTCCTATCAAGGGCTGCACGGTGAGGCAATCTCTGTGTGCCTCCCGCCTCACTCATTAGGTAATTTCTGGACTAGAGACCGGTTGAGACCCTTAAATGATCTGGGAGGCCCTTTCCCAGTCTAGGAAACATACTCCGTCTCTCCTCACATCTCTGGTTCTATCTCGTTTATCTTCTCCAAGACCCAAGCTGGTGCTGCCCCGTCTTACTCTTCTCTGCTGACCCAGGCACCCCAGGGTGAGTGGGTGACATATCTGCAGGGCTCAGCCCCTCCCTGTTTTCCAGGCTCCTTTCCAGAACCCTCTCCAAGAGGCCTCCCAGTCCCTCCACCCCAGGTCACTGTCCCTCCTGTCTGCAGCGTCTCCCTTCTCTGCATGTTGCTCTTCCCCACGGTATCAGCGCCTCCTCATGTCGTGTGTTCTATGGGTTCACTGTCTGCTCCCCTCTGCTCTACACACCGGTATTCCCAGAGCCCAGCGGAGCATCTGACGCTCGATGACTCCTGTTGGGTGAGTTAGCGAACTCTAGCCCTAGATCGGAAGCTTTAGTTCTGTCAGATAAAGGTGACATCAATTCATATGCTCTCTTTAAACATGGAAGATGCTATTTGCAGTATCTGTAACAAACACAGTTCTTTATTTTTAAGTTTTTATGTCTTTATAGAGGCAGAAGGTTTATACATTTCTGTAGGTAAACCTCTTGTGATTTTCTCCCCATTCAGAGTACACTCACAGGATTCGATTTCATAAGGAGATCAGATAACTTTTCACGATTCTTTAGTCTTAGATGGTTTTGCCTTTTTTGTTTTACCATGTAACTCTTTAATACATAAAGACGTATTTTGTTGTGATTAAATGAGATCTAAACTGGGGTGGGTTAGTGTGTGTGCGTGCATGCACTTGTGCTCACGCTCATGTGCACGTGCAACTGGCAGCTGGGGTTTTATTGCTGCTAATGACGGTAGTTTTGCTTTGAGTCGTGCTTCATGATATTTTAAAACTTAACCTATGTGTTTTCTTCTCATGTAAAACCTGTAGGCACCGAATTACAATGGACGTTTCTCTCAGTTATCTCTGAGATATTTTCTTGGTTCTCCCTCTGTGTTTTCAAAGCACCTTCCAATCTGGACCAAATATACTTGAGTCTGTTCTTGTTATCGCTACAAGTTCTGATAAGATACAGAGCAAATAAACGGACATATAATGGGAAGCTGGGTTCTCGGAAGTGGAAACACATCAAAGACCGAAGTCAAATCTGCCTCTAGCTGCGTACTTTTCCAGAATCACCTGCCAGGTGTTATCAGCCCTGGAGAAGTCACCGTCCTGTTGACTCTCTGTTAAGCCCGATGGCTGACCCTCTGTTGTTGCTACTTAATAAATACTTGTGAGCTGAATTGCATCCCATTGAACCTTAGGTCCCGATGCCTTTCCAGGGGGAGGATTCCGAGGAACGGCTCTCCTTTCTCATCTGTCTTCTGTTTTCTCCTTCTAGCTGCGGTCCGGCACGGAGCTACCTTCCGACCTGCTCACGGACTGCCTCACGGTGCAGCCCCTACCCTCGGCCACTTCCCCACGAGATGCCGCTGCCGATGGCGCGGTGGGACGCTCCCCCGGGCCCGGACCTGACCTCTATCCAGGTAACTAGGGCCGGCCGAGGCCATGGCAACTGTCCAGCTTCCCTCCGCAGGCACCTTCACTCTGGTTAAAGGGAACGCTCACATGAGAAAACCTCTCCTAAGATCATCTGTAGTTTGCCTTATCCACGGGCTACTAGTTGCCCCCCTCCCAGCCCCTGCTCCCCATCTGAGTCCTGAGCTGAGCTGGCAGCAGGCTGCTTTTTCTCATAAAGAAATGCAGTAAAATAATGCATTAGCTCTTTTGGTTCTGGACTTCCGCCAAAAGTCCAGGGCGCCCGGCTCTCCCAGGTATCTTAAATTTATTAACTTGATTTAGACCCAAAGGAGATGTTTCCCCCATAAACAAGTAATGGGCTGCATGTGGATTTCTTAATGGAACAGTTATTGTCTTGTTTGCATTTCAAAAGGAAGCCGCGGGTCTCTAAGCAGAATTTCACATGATAAGCCGCCCTGTAAGAATGGTTGGTGGCCACCGGCATGGGGGGATGGGCGCCACTCCCAGCCCCGGGCCCTTCTGCCTGGGCGTGAACGATACCCGACTCCGTATTTGGAGAATTTCATCTATGTGATGAGAAATAAGGAGGGATTAATATGCAATAAGGAAGTTCTTTTTCTCCGTTGACTTTGTTCGCCTGGGTTTTTTGCATTTTCCACTCTCCGTAATGATTATGGACCTGTGCAAACATACTTGGTTGTCATCCTCACACGTGGAAAGCCCTTGCTGTCATGCTATGAATATGAAAGCAAAAGTCCCCTCCCTCCACCTTCCAGACACTGAGGATTTTCTATTATCTGTGGATTGCAAGTCCCACAGCCACCCCCATCTGACTCTGGGGCCAGGCTTTGGCAGCAAACTGGGTGGGTTTTTTTATTCTTTTGAAAAGTACCCATAAGCCATAAAGAATTACGAACTTACTGATGCGTGACTGTAGGCTAAGAAAAGCCATGTTTGTAGACTTTTTTTTAACAAGACAGTTCTCAGTTGATCCAAATTCAGGGCAAAGGGTTAACGCAAATACTTGGAGAGGGCCCGTCATCAAGACATTCTTAATGTTGTCTCGTTGTTGGTGGCCCTTTATCAGTTGTTCTGGGTCCTTTCTCTTAGAGAAAACAAGCCTCTGTGTTTTGAGACCCTAGGAGACCTGAGGGGCAGACCCAACCTTACAGACGTTCTGGCAACGTAGACACTATGCACATTCCAGCTACGTAGACGCTATGTACGTTCCGGTACATAGACACGCACGAGATACACCAGAGGACAGTGTTATCAACTTGTATAAATATTTTGTATTAGATATATACATGAAAAAGCGTGACTCGTTTTTGTTTGCACATATGTCTGTTTGATTTGCCAAATATTTGATACAGGAGCATTTATTCTAGCACATTAAATTAGCGCTCAGTTTCCGACAGCCTACATAGCACTCCCCTAGCTCTTCAGGCCAGAAATCCCTGACCTTATGAAAGACCCAAAGCCCAATCGTTAGGAGTCAAAGCTCACCAGAATCGATGGAAAAGCGGGCCCAGCATCTAATACAAAGTTTATGGTGATGGGCTAGTCGTACTACATTTCACTGGGAAATGGGTTTGGGAGGCAATGGGCTCTCTCTCTCTGCGGAAAACATGACCACCTTTGCCGTGCGTAGCATACAGTATGTGGCTCACTTTCACAACGTAGGTGTCATATTTGTCTTGGTGTGTGTTTCGTATGTCTGGCAGTGTGCTTAAAGTTTTTTTAAAAGATTTATGTTGAACTGGTTTCATCACTCCAGACAGGGTTCCGTTTTTGCCTCCTGACACCTTTCTGCATTTGGTCTTCAAAACGATTAGGAGCTCCCAGCTTTGAGCGCCTAGCCGCGGTGGGCGAGCGCCCACGATGGGCAAAGGAACCCAAGCTCCCACAGTATCAACAGAGCGTTTTCAGAGTGACTTGAATTTTCCGTGACTCTGGAAACGTTTGGAACAGGCAGCTGACGATTGTGCATTAACGGTGTTCTTGGAATTCTGCTCTCGGACTTCGTGCCCAACCGTGAAAGTGTGTGTCCTCTGCTTCTCCCTTCATGCGTCTCTCCCTCAGGTCCTCCTTTACTTCCTTTGTCCTTGCTCTTTTGAAACATTGATGAAGTCTTCTGTTTTGCTGAATACGCAAGGAAACCCAGAGCAGAACAAAGCAGGACAGAAAACTACACAAGGCAAGTGTTAAACCTCCCTGAAAAAAGTGCTAGAAATGCGCCTGCCAGGAGTGCACGTTGCTCCCAGTTTCAAACCTGAGTTACAGATCTGGGGAAAGCGGCCAAACAGTGAACAATGCCAAGGGCAACTGAAGCTGTTCATCAGTTTGTTCAGCGTAAACTCTGAAGTGTTAAGGGAATTTGACAAAGATTAAGGCTCGGCCAAATGGTGAAAGCGCTTGGAGCCCTTCCTTTGACGTTCTGTTACACAAAGTCGAGAAAATGTTTGTTTAATGATTGTCAAGCACTTATACTTGTAAGTGCTAGTAAATTGATTTATCAGAAAAATATCATGAGGGAAACGTGTTGAACACAGTGTGACGTCGGATCAGAAGCAGTTTAGCAGTGAGCACCAAGATTTCTGGAAGCCACGAGTCTGAGGACTCATAGTTTGAAGGAGTCCTGGTTTGGAAATGGACCTTCGTGCTGGCTTAGTGAACCACAATTCGTGAGATTCCGAGAGAGGGATGGTTTTCAGGGCACCGAGGACAGGGAAGGTGGCGGTTCTGACACCTGCGAATCTCACAGGGCTCTTAACATGCTGGCTGTCCTGACAGAGACAGCGTTTTCAGTTGATAAGACAGAAGTTGATTGGAAAGGATTGCCAGAAAGGAATTTTATTTCCGTGGAAGGAAATGGTCCTCCAGGTTCAAGCGGCCAAAATCAAGTCACTTGAGGCCATGCTGAGGACTACTTTAAATTGAGGTGTTTACCTGCCTACTATCTCGAAAATCCCGGGGCTCCCTAGAAACGATCCTCAGCTAACCTGAGAGCAATCTTGTGACCTAATGGGAAGGCCAGGGCAATGACGAGCTATTCTCAAGGATGGCTCACTCCCATCTTCGGCCCTTTGGTTCAGAAGTTCGGTGCCCTAGGTGCCTAGATAATGCCCCAGGCTAGCCCATAATTTTAGGTAATTTATGGGATGATCTGAGGGAGAAGTATTTCACAGCCAGTAGAGCAGGGGTTGAATGCCACTGCCGAGGCTTAATGCCTATGAAGAAGGTCTCGTCAGCTTCCTCGATGGACTAATGAAGCAGATGAGCGTGCAAGTGGTGAGTCTGCAGCACCGTGGGCAGCCTGGGCCACCGCCTGCTCTTGGCTGAGAGTCTGTCCGCTAGCAGAGAACACTGTATTGGCAGGTGATCTGTACCACAGGTGGCCACAGGGCTTATGGCTCCTTCCAGATCAAAACCGTACAACAGACTCAATGAAGCGTGGTCTTTGCAATTGGCCTGAGCCATGAAGACATGATAGAGGCCAGTGTGGTTGAGATGTTTGAGTTCACGGAAACCCCCCGTCAACGGAGGAACTAATGCGGCTAGAACAAGGGAATATGCAAGCACGGTGGGATTTTATTGGTACCACAAGCACTGATTTATAAAATAATCATGTTTTAGACCTTGCAAGTTCTGTTGAATCTTTAAAATTTTAAATGTAACAGTCGATTTTTCAGGAGGATATGTAAGGGCGATGCCCTGATATTATAGGGAATTGTTGAAGGAAAAATGGGCTTTTTTTAGGGCAGGAATTTTTTGAAGTCCTGATTGTCATTCCCTTCCCCTCACCCTTATTATGGGGAAATGAAGCCTTCCCACTCACAAGATCATCGCATTTTGTAATAAACGGCACCATATGAAATCCATGCAAGATTTAACATACTTCATGAAACAGTCAATGTTGCATTTTAATATAGTTTTATGGTATATGTTTTAATACCTTTTCTCTATTCTTATGGTGAATATATTTGCTCTCCGGGGCAGCTTGCAGAATTGCAGGGGCTAGATATAATTTAATATGCAAAGGCCTCATACGGTCTACTCTCAAAAAATGGTTGTTAACTTAGGGACTTTATTAGAAAGTTCTAAACTGACACACAAATTTTCCAATCGGCTAAACTTTACAGAAATGCAAAGATCAACTAACGTGATCTATATAAAAGCAGGCATAGAGCATTATAAAAAATGCAATAGATACTACTTTCATGATCTTCAGAAGCAGCAGTTTGCTTAGAGTTCCCCAGAGGTGAAAAGGAAACAGAATGACTTGGACCCAGCCGTGGGCAGAAGGAGGCGGACGTTGGGGTTCCAGCGGTGATTTAAAGGGAAACATTTGGCAGCGTCTTTCCCACGTCCCTTTGGACGTTGCTGTGAACTGCTCCTCAAACTGTTGTATCGTTCTTAACATCCCACACATCTACAGTTCATCTGCCACGTTGAATCGGAAAACCGGTAAGGGTAGAAGCAAGCTTTGTTCTCTGTTGCAGGCACTAAAAGCCTTAACGTATAGATTCTGCCTTCCTTGGCCCTGAGCCAGTCTGTTCATGGGTATCGGATCACCTGGAAGACCTGTGAAAATACAAATTGCTGAGCCCCACCCCCAGAATTTCTAATTCAGTAGCTCCGAGCTAGTCCCGAGAACTTGAATTTCTGCCAGGGATTTTTAACAAACTCTCAGGCGACACTAGGTCCTGCTCGTCCAGGAACAACACCTTGAAAACTACCACTCTGGATCATAAAAATGTAGGAGGGCTGTAGCAGAACACAATCTCAGTTTTGACAGGTGGGAGTTACAAGGAGAATTGCCCATAATTAACTAAATGGAGGGGGGAACCTTCCACAATGTATCAATCGTATATCAAATCACCATGATGTACGGTTGGAAATATCTTACAGTCTTATATGTCAGTTATATGCCAATAAAGGCGAAACTTTAAAAAATAACAATTTTAAAATTTATGCATGAAAACCACGTGATGGAAATCTGTCCTCAAAAGACAGTTTAATGTTATAGCTCATACACTGTATATTTGCAATGATAAATAGAATAATGCTTCTCTGGAACTTAGGATCAAATACTTACAAAGATAGTAAAACTGAGTCAAATAATGAAAAAAAATTGCCCCGAAGTATATATTTTTGTGTCTCATTATGGAAAACATATCAATGGATATTAATACCCCACCCGTGTTATAATGGCATTCATTACTCATATTTTGATTAAGAGTGAGATCTTGTAACTACTCAACTGAAGAAAAGTAAAACTCTGATTCCCAGCCAGCACAGGGTACATTTGGATGTACGCAGGCTATTGTTAATGACTTTGTATATTTGCAAACTGCTTAATTTGGCGCTTCAGTTTTCCATATCCACTTATTTCCTTGTATTGATGTTAGTTTTTCATGCAAGATTAAGCCAAATTATTCCGTTTTCTACTATGTACAGGTTTTCGCTGTAAAATGTATTTTTTTGTGGATGATCAAAAATAATTCCACACCTCGTGGAGGAAAGGAAAGTCTCATGAAGCTGGGTTGGTTGTCGCTTTATCCCCAGTGAACAAAGTCTTGGTTGTCTTTGTACTATTATTTCTTCTTTTCTCATTTCGCATTATTTTGCTGGCATTGAAAGTGGGTGTGAGAAGGAAAGGTTGTGTTTCCTTTGAGGTGTACCACGAATAGGTCTTAGGAAATGGATGCAGATGGCAAGACCAAGAATTCAGGTAGAATTCCTGGAATGTTGAGTGCATTAGTCTTGCAGTTAGGAAGTCTTGGCCCAACTTCTAGGTCAGAAGTCTTGACCTTCTGCTTCAGCTGAACCTTCCAAGGAAAGAGAGGAATAGGTAGATCTGTCTCTTTCATGTGAAGAATAAAAAAGGAAAATGGACCTTTTCAAGGTGCTGATAGTCACAGTGAGAATTCATTTCTTTATGCTTGTCTCAGCCCTTAAAATAAATGTGAATAGAATAAAACTCAAAAGTGAAGGACATTACTGAATTAGCTTGGACGTTATTGGCCATATTTTACTGTTAACAGTAATAAGAAAGCATCTTGCGGGCACTGAATAAAGAGAGTAATTGTGGAGACGACTCATCCCAGCTGACCAACAGCCATGTCTCTGAAGACTGGCTTTTGTTCGGTCTTCCCCGATGCTGTCAGAGAAGGACCTGCCCATCAGGTGCCCTGGCCACGGCTCACACCATCAAGGCCGCCTCAGCAGCTCGCACTGACTCCTCAGGAAGTTAAAGCTTCGTCCTTAGTGTCTTAACTCCATTTTCCCACTGCATTTCAAGGCCATGGTAGCTTCGCGTCCATGACTCCATTTCTAGCTGCTGTCTCGGCCTTGCTTCTTCAACTCCAGCCTGGTCTCTCTTCGTGAATTTAGCTGCTCCTGTCTTGGCTTCTGCTCTGTCCAGCAGCCCCATTCATGCCAAGTGGCTCCCTAAAAAGTAGAGATTTATAATCTTCACTGCGACCTTTCCCTGGGGATTTCCTGAAAGTCTTATTTCTGCCTTCTGAAGGGGGCCACAGAAAGTGAACTGTTGGTTCACTCCTCACAGGAAAAGGGGAAAGACTGTCGTCAGCACGCACAGGAGCTTGCTAGTCAGACTGGCCCACAGGGGTGCTTGTCACATTTTTCTGAGACACGGTGCACTTCATGAAAAATGTAATGTGCTAGCTACCCCGAAGACGTTCTGATCAGTAAGGTAACGATCTAAGTAAGGTCCGTTGTTCTGAAGTACTAAGGCAGTTTGGGGTCATATTTATCTGTACAAGTGTAAGGATGGGCAGTATTGAGTATCTCTTCTTTTTTCTTTTTAAAGTTTGTTTATCTCTTTTGGGAGAGCGCAAGCAGGGGTTGGAGCAGAGAGAGAAAGAGGGAGAGAGAGAGAAACTGAAGCAGGCTCGATGCTGTCAGCACAGAGCCTGACACGGGGCTCGAACTCATGAAACATGAGACCATGACCTGGGCTGAAATCAAGAATCAAACACTTAACCAACTAAGCCACCCAGGCACCCCTTGTATCTCTTTCTTAAGTCCTATCATTGGCCATAGTTTTGTTTTGTTTTGTTTTGTTTTACAATACCTCTGACTATCTATGTAGTCAATGTATGTTCGAATGGAACATTTATAAGTGGGCATGTTCCTTCTTCTCCAATTAAAATTTATTTCTCTCTTACTGAGGTCAGTTACTGGATTAAATGACCGGCAGAGCGCTCTCAATAGTACTTAGCACATAGCAAGTGTTCAGCATCTCTTAGTGATTGTTGTTGTTGATTTTATCCAGATATGAGGACAATATATGTTCTAGTTCTGTAAAGCAGATAGGGAACAGGTGCCAGAAATTACCCATCACTCCCATTTAAGAAACGGGGAAAACATGGAAGCCTGAACAAATTGGGAATTTGATCGGCATGTTGAGTAGATTTAAAGAAAACTGAAATACAGTTTTTTCACATTTTATTTGTTCAGTACTTCACATTTTGTAAGTTAAGGAGATGCACTGTACGTCTCTCCCAAAAAACAAATTGAAACCAGAAGCCCATCACCTGGGTGGCAGTGCCTCTGAAATCACAATGTCAAAATTGTGTCTTGACAAGTATTGATTTTTTAAATTCAAATGTAGGGTGTTTTCTGTTCGTGTTTGTGTTTTAGAAGTAGTGTGCTCTGGCAGGAGGGACACGGGGCTGGGTGTGAGCTCCGGTCCTGGCTCTCCACTCTGGGAACGCTGCCTCTCTTCTCCTCTAAACCCGTGGCAAGAATAGTGACTGCCTAGGACTGAGACAGAAATTAAGGAGAACGCACGGAAGAGTTTACGCTGCCTGTGGCTGGCAGATGTTCTTCTCTCTTTTCCTTTCTCTTTGCTTAAACACTTAGAGAACGGCCCCTAGACGGAGCCCATGTCTGTGATGGAGACCAGCACCCCTTCTGTCCATTCCTTTTAGCCCTGGGTGCTGCCACATGGAGTTTCGAAATTGCCATTCTGTTCTGTATTCCTTTTGAGAAGAATTCAAGTTGAGATAAGGACTCAAAACTCCCATATTTTAAGATCTTTATAATTTTTTTAACGTTTATTTATTTTTGAAGGACAGGGACAGAGCACGTGCGGGGAAGCAGCAGACAGAGGGAGACCCAGATCCGAAACAGGATCCAGGCTCTGAGCTGTTAGTACAGAGCCCAACACAGGGCTTGAACTCATGAGGCGTGAGATCACGACCTAAGCCAAAGTCAAACACTTAACTGACTGAGCCATCCAGGTGTCCCTAACTTAGACTTTTTGTTGCTGTTGCTATGAAGCGTGGAAGTACAACATGGGCCGACATACAGAGTGCCAGGGCGCTGGGTTGAGAAGCAGACCTACTCAGCAGTGGGTTGGTGAGGGTGAGGTAGATGGCGGGAGGAAGGAGTAGGATGGACGGCGTCAGTCACTGCAGTTTTACACCGTCGCTGTGTCGACCTTGCTGAGGCTTGGCCTTGGTCCTTCCTGATGTCGTTTTGTGAATAGACTGTCCAGGCCATGCAGTGTATCTCAAAATAAACTCTAAGGTGTCTAGAAAACTATTCTTGATGACTTGATTCCCTCAGATTTAGTTTCCATAATTCAAAAATAGTTTCACAGTCTTTTCATGATGGTTCTTAGTAGTTAGCAGGCAACAGATAATTTATTATACCGTGGGCCAAATATGGCCCACCTGTGTCCTCTTCTTGCATAGCCTGAGAGCAAAGGATGTTTTTAGGAGTTTTCAATGTAAAATGTAAAGAAGATTATTAGCTTTTAGGTGAGAGGAGTTGCTCAGAGAATTGAGGACATTGCCTCTTGCTGGCAGCGCCTGAAGTACTGAGTCCCTGGCCCTTTACAGAACATGTTGCCAAATTCTGCTTTCCCACTGAAATCTGGGACATTCGTCAATGACTGACTGAAGTGAAGGAAGCTTGTGGTCTCCACGTGTTCGATCACATTTTGTTTTAAAAGTCTGCCAATTCACGTAGGTTTTTTTGATCACCATAGCATCTTTTGATTTAGCAAATATCTGAGTAGTCTTCTGGCCTGTGGGTTTGCAGAGATTTGTATGAGATCCAGTATTTAAACCAGGTCACCCAGCAGAACCCTTTCAGTCGAAGGGATGCAAGCCGGTTGTGCTGTCCTCCCCCCACACGGCCTATGGAAGCCCAAATGTTGGGGTTCCCGAATGGAATTACTACTGTTAAAGTCTTCCCGCCGTGAGCAGCTCTCTGCAGAGGAAGCCTTGGGCCATGGTGGGAGTTAAGCCCTCATCAGTGTGGCCACCCCTTTGGAAGAAGCTGCCAGAAGGCAGGCAGGACTCCGTTCTGGTTATGGTGAGCCCAAGGCTGACAGGAACATCACAGAGAGCTATCATTCCACTACGGTCTGTTTTTCCTAAAAAGGGAAGAGGCTTAAGCCCTCGAATATCAAGACGTATGTTTTCTAAGATTCAGGCCTCTTGTAGACATCCACATTAATGCCCAGCAGAAAAGCCAAGCTTAGGGAGCGTGATTAATTCCTCAAAATACACTTTCTCACCAACAGTAAGGATGCTTGAAATTCATATAACCCAAGACTGAACACTCCACTCCACAGGTAGAGAAAAGCCTTTAAGTTCCTTAAGAAAGGTTGTAAATGGGCATAACTCATGGTAACATGTCAGTGACTTTTTAGAGTCTATCTACGCTGAGGGTAATCTGGGACGTAATGCGGGCACCTGAAGGAGAAGTAGGAAAATCACCCATTCTGTGGGCCAGGTGTAGAAAAGGAGTAAAGGGGGTGCTCTGGAGTCACAACAAAACCACCTTCATCATCTCTGTGTTTTTGGCCAGGGCTGGTGGTCATTGCAGACTGTAGTTCCTAAATTCCGGAAAGGGCTAATGGGACTCCATATTACTGAACAGGGAAAGGGAGCAGTCTCTTGGGAGAACTCGGGGTTGGGAAATCAGCCCTTGAGTTGGCTAGAAGAATATTGCATTACAAATTGGACTGGCTGCATGTGCTTCATATCTGTTGCCAAGAAGCCTCCTCTGTGAAACGATTTCAGAAATCACATGGAAGTGGGTGCGTGGGGTTGTCTTGGTAGCGTCTAAACGAGAGGAAACCTCTTTGGGGGTCAATGAGGTATAGGTGGGAGGTAGCTAAGGGGTAAGCAGTGAGGAGCTAGAGAACCAAGTATTTTTTTTTTTTTACTAAAGTGAGTTTTTGTAGCCAAATCAGACTTTATTCCAAAAACAGAGATGAGGAACATTTCCTGGAGGGGCTTCCAGGAATGGTTGTCCGCACCTGCTCCATCCTTCTTCCTTCTCATTGCTCTCCTCCTCTGTTCACAATGCGGGGTGACGTGACGGACAGGGGCAGTACCGGATTTCTCCTTGTTCCTATAATCTTACTCACTTGCTGTGTAACGGACTGTCTGTGAGTGAGTAAGTGGGTTGGGAGGTGAAGCGGAGAAAGTTACGGTATGAGACTTGAGGTTAGGTAAGTCACTCATTGTCTAGAAAGACCCAAGAGGGCCCACCCGAAATGTTGGTGCCAGAGAAGCTGCGAGAGCTGCCAGAAGACGCTGTTCTACTTGTAACAAAACATCTTTGTTCTGAAATGCAGATGTTTCAGGAGCTTTTCCTACCTGCAGTTAATTATACCTGGTATTTCAGAATGTTTGATGCTAACCTTTGGCATCTGCATGGATGACATCAGCCATTATCTTCCAGTCGTATCGCAGTGTCTTCCAGAAAGGCATGTAAGCATGCGTCCTCTTCCCAAGACTAATAACTTCTTCCCTGGCTGTAAATCTAGCCGCACGATGTGGAAATGTAATTGGGCAGTCTGCATAGGAGTTTGGAGCTCATGTGGGAATATCTATTTGTAAGAGAACCTGAATATTCATGTAACTGTCCAGACATCAATAAATTCTCATTTTACCTTATTTATTTCTGCTCCCCAGTGAGCAGCAGCACTCTTAAGCTCAAAGGTAATAGACGTGTTCTTCAAAGCTGTACCCTCTCTTACCTTAATGGAACGTCTTCCTAACACATTTGTTCGTCGGTTGCCAGGTAGCTCTCCCATCAGGTGACACGAGTGTGTTTTCTTTGTCTTAGTGCACGGGTGACAGTCACCATTGTTTGCCATCAATTAGCTTGGGGTAGCATGTCAAGGATGCACGGATGGTGTCGTTTTAGTCTGACAGCCACCTGAGCCGGTTGAGAAAGGATTGTTTCATTATCCTCTTATCAGTATTGCTGGATAATGATACTCCACACTGTAGAGGGAGGGGGGCGAGAAAAGACAGGCGAGAAAGAATAGATTTTTAGGGATTGGCAGTATTAAAATTATTCATGCCTCCAGGAGGAGAGAAAGATTACAGAGATGGCTGTGCGAACCCTTAAGAAGCCCCACTTGCCTAATTCAGCGGGAATGTGGAAGGAAGCCCCCAGCCTACCCGCGCCCCCAACCCCCCCCCCCAGGAGGCGGGGAGGGAGAATCCCCCTCGCAGAGTGGGGAGGGGAGAGAAAGAGGCCCATTCCAGTCCTGGGCCACAGGCAAGGAGTCACCTCGGCAGCTCTGTCATCCTCCAGTTGACGGACCCTTTTCCTTGCTGGAAAATTCTCCCTGGTTCGTGAACTCAGGTCATGAGAGCAATTAAATTGTTCCATGGCGAAATGCGAAGAACCACAGAGCTATCGGGGCCCAGATTTTCACTGTTTGGGAGCCAAGCTCCCACCACCCCCAACGTTGGTCGTTTTCTCCAGAATGACTGAAGGGAAGTGTTTTTTGAATCCTGACAATTAACCATGGCTGCATCTTTATGCTCTTGGAGAGACAAAAAAAAGAAGCACTGAAAATGTAAAAATGCTTCCAAATACACTAAGCGTCAAGAGGGCTGGTTGTGTTGACATTCTAGTAACAGCCCGTTCTCACTCCTTAAGGAAGCGAAGAGCAGGCATGCATGAAAATGACTTTGTTGTCTTTTAAACTGAGCCTCATTCGGGGTTGTAACTCACAGGTGTGTCTTACCCCCTGTCAAATAAAGGACAACACAACATCTTAACCCTGCGGGGATTCTTCTGCTGACCTTGAACACTTTACAGCCCTTGCATTAGAAAACTTGCACAGAAAAATGCTTATTAGTAGAGAGCATAATGTCTGTACAGTCTTCTGTGTTTTAAAACGATTCAGGTCCACAGTTTATATGCATCTCTAAGAGGCCATACTGGATTGGAGATTTACTGTTTGGGGGGCATCATAGGCCTTTTGTTTTCCCCATCCTATCGATAAGAATAATTATAATAACAAAGAATAACTCCAGTGGTTTATCAGGCCCTGAAACATGGTCCGGGCACTGTGCCAACTGGTTTTAATCATCAGACTGTGATGTATTCTCCTTATTTCAGATGAAGGAACTGAGTTTAGGTGAAGTGACTTGCCCAAGGCCCCTTGCAGGGAATTGGTAAAGCTCAGGTTCAAGTCCATCTGACTCCACTTTGTTCTCTTAATAACCACTCAGATACTCTCTTGAGTGCCCAACTTCCGGGGAGGCCAAAGGAGTTAACATTTCCACTGCAGTTCAACTGTTCCCTCAACCCTTCCCAGATTCAAATCTCTCCTGGGGGATGCGGGGCCGGGAGAGGGGACGCAGACACAAGGTTGACCTCAGCATTCCCATTTGCATGGAAATCTAACTCTTCTTAATATCTCTGTGAAAGCCAGCTCAGCCCGGTTTCAGTGCTTCGCTGAGCCCACACGTCCTCCTGGGCCCCAGCTACCAAGCGTTAACTGCCATGTCTCAGGGTCTAGCACTCTCTGTAAGCAGATTCACAGTCCATGGGTGACACCGATGCCCCCCTTCCTCTGATAGCAGGCGCGCTACAAAGAACAACACAGTGGCTTTTTAAGCAACTGCAAATGACTCCAAATGCACATTTACCGCAAGAGCTCAGACCCAACAACAGATCTGCGTGGCAAATCTGCTTTTGTGCATGACTGACGGAGGGGGTGGCCTCTCGGCCCACCACACCGTGGTCACCTGTGGTAACAGGTGCACATATCTGATTGCTCATGAATAATCCCTCCCTGCCCACCTTCATTCCCACCAGCAGATCAATATGCCCCTGACAGGCATCTGAAATCTTTATTTGGGGGAAAGCACATTTCCTACAGGCTGTTTGTTTTCCAAACCAAATAATTTACTTAGCTTGTCACCTCCGTTAATTTTTCAGGGCTGGAAAAGTTCTGTCGGCCATGCTGAGGTCACTCCAGTGCTCTCAGGATGGGCAGAAACAGAAGAGGGACTATCCTTCTTGCATTCTAACCAGCATGCTGGTGGCTGAAGCCAGCCATGTGCATTGTGCACGTGAGGGACGAATGCCTAGAGACTCTGGTCTTTGCAGATGGAGGGCGCAGGAGTTCTGAGACAGGATCGACACTCTGAGGCCTTCTCTAGAATCCGTCCTGCATCTGAGAGGCAGTATAGTGTGCTAAGGGGCACGTGGTCTGAGATCTGTGTTCCTAGGTTTGAATTCAGCTCCACTACTGACCAGTCCCGGGACCGAGGCCAGGTACCCTAATCAGGAACTCAGGAAGGCCCCAGGTTCCTCACCAGTAAACCGGAGAGGGGTTTGCAGATTACTCAGTAAATGTTGACTTGACTGAGGGGTCAGGCAGCAAGACGAGAAAACACAGCCGAGATGGGGTTAGTGCCTAATACTCCAAGTACGCTCCCCAGACCAGCCTCAGCAGGCACTTTGGGAGTTTGATCGAAGTTCAGAACCTCAACATAACCTGCCTCCAAGACCTGGTGAATGAATCTGAATCCGCATTCTACCCTGGTGCGCCGTGTGTAAGGTGGGGCTTGAAAAGCAGGGCTCTGGCTGCCCGTGCAGCTTGGAACAGGACCATGCCCTCCAGCCGGCTGTGTTTAATACCCCTCAGCCCGCGGAGGGAGGGCCTCCTCCCTGCCCTCGAAAATGATGAAAACATAGTCGCTGAGCACTGCCCGTGGTGGCCGTCTCTGGCATTGGGAAAAGGGCCTGAAACAAGTTGGCCCCATTTCGGCCCCGCTCCTTGCCTGCCTCCATTCACACATGGCAGCTAACGTATCCCCGAGGGTGCCCTGTTCGTACCCGTAGAGATAGAGTTAATTGTTTTCATTTGGATGGAGAGAGGGCTGTTTATTAACCCAGATTAACCTGAGCTAGCTAAAGGCTCAAGCCTCGAGTGCCCTGGTCCCAGTAGCTGGTGAGATGGCACCTGGGGACCACACAGGTCACCCCGTGCTGCTTCGTTAGGACGCTGAAGCCCAGCTGAGCTACTTACCTGCGCCCCCCACCTGCTTTCTAGAGAGACTTCAGTAAACTCTGCTCCAGAGAGAGAGCCCGGAGGAGCAGGGAGGCAGCTCCTGGTCCTCCCCTGGAGGCAGAGCACATAGACTTCATCTCAACCCCAGGCTTTTATTTCCTCGGGGAGTCCACCATCTCTTAATCACAAAAGCAATAAGAATTTCCAGTATGTTCCTCTGCCATACCTAATCACTTATTCCAGCTGCCAGTCACCAGCACCGTCTGGAGGTTCACCTGAAAGCCCTCTTCCAGACTTGACAGCACCACAAACCCCCGTGGTGACTGCGGACAATGAAGGCCACTCCCGTGGGCAGCCTGTTTGCACCAGCTGATCAGATCACAACAGTTCTATTAATATTGCTCTGGATTCTAGATGGATCACTTCCCTTCCTTATGCTCTGATCGATAGTTGTGTGCCCCATTGGCGGAGTTCGAAAAATCATGCCCAGTATGTATGGAAGGAAACTTTTTTTTTTTCTTCTAAATGACCTTACTTTTGTGCTCTTCCATGGAAATTTTCTTCTGGAGGTTAAAAAATCACTCAGCAAAGCATGTGCCGTGTTGGGCATTCTGTGTGAAGTGAGCAGATATTCAGTTTCAAACATTAAGAAACCAGCACCTGCCTCAGGTGGAGTAGGGGCTGGAAAATTGTGTTAGGAAGGAAGGAAGAAGGAAGGAAGGAAGGAAGGAAGGAGGGAGGGAGAAAGGAAGGAAGGAGGAAGGAAGAAGGAAGGGCGGGCTGGCAGAAGGGAGGATATTCTTAGACTGGACTAAGGTGGAAGCCTGGACATGTGAGTGAGAGAGCTGAAAATTCCTAGCCGTCAGTAGAAGTAGGAGAGACATTACCTGTGCCACAGTGACAGTGACTGAGAAGTGTGGAAGTGAGTAGGAGGCCAAGGGCAGTCCTACAAAAGCCTCCGTTACCTCATTCCAGGGTTTTAGCCATTTTATCAGGAGGGTATGTGACGTGGGGTTGGGTTGATGTTGGGAAGCCATGTTGGTCTTGCTTCCTCTAAGCCTCTGGTCATTGCAGGGGTCGCAGGCAGTGTCCACAAGCAGCGGTCTTGCCCAGGACTGCACACAAAGAGCCCTGTGTAGGCACCGGACTAGAAGCTTCCACTAGGTTCCCTACCTCACCAGGAGAGATTCTGTCCCATGCTTCTCATCCCATGTGTTAGGCAGTAGAGGCAAGTCACGGGCTTTGGTTTGCTCACAGGGGATTTCTCACAACCAACGTAAGAAACTATTCTGTATACTTGATACATTCAGACTTCAAATTGAACCCCAAAGTGCCCCTCTTTGTTATTCTCATGGGGTCCCCCGTCGAAGGGTCCCTGCTGTCATTCACCAGCTTTAGCAACAGAAGAAAGGGCTGTTGGTATGTGTTTGACTGTTAGTCAGCACTTGACCTAGGCAGCTGGAGGGCAGGTTTCTGAGCCTTCTGTGCTGCATCGTGCACCTCACGCCCCACCTCGTACCCCCTCTACCACCTCTGCCTCCCAGCGGCCAGCTGTGGGAACCGCTGGCACCAGACAGTGCTCAGAAGCAGCTCCCTCCAACTGTCCCGTGTGTCTATGTCCTTCTGCCCACAGGCTTTCTCCGATGCCCTGCTCTTGGGTATCTATGAGAGCTATGGCCACTCTGGGACATGTGCCTACTTGGAGATGGGAGACAGGTGACACCCAAGGGCAACTTTGGACCAGTAAGGAACAGAATCGGGTGGACAAATGTTTCCTTCTGTTCCTGTCCTGCTCCCTGGGCCCAAGATGGACTCCACTGACACTGAGATTGTGTTCGTATTTGTTTATTCAAACAAACATGAATGATCCTGTTGGAGACAGTGGGCACCAAGAGCATCCTGTTCCCTGGTCTGTCCCGGGACCTGCTCAGTGTCGCCACACACCACATACTCCATAAATACCTGTGAAGCAACTGGTCGCTGAGAGAGGAATCAGAGGGACACAGGAAACTGCATTCAGGGCAAAAGTATTAAAATAAGTAGAGGATATTATCATCCACAGCACAATAGCAGAAGTCACTGTGATATATTTGGGGCGTGGCCAGTGGTCTGATTTGGCTGGAGCAGAGGGCACAACATGAGACCAAGGGCAAGACGGTGTGTTAAAGCCCTTTGCGCACCACTTCATGATCTGTCCTAGCGGGTCTCAGCATTTGGGTAGCATTGATGCATAGACACCTCTTCCCCTCACTGAATCGCAGCCTCTTCGAGGTTAGGGACCCACGTCTGGTAGAGTGGCGAGCATGTAGTAGGCACTTAAGAAAAAATAATGGAGTATAGACGACGGATGGAGAGACAGATGGATAAAGGGATGGCAGACGGTTGGTCCTGGCTGTTTAATGAGATGAAGGAGAGGTCCCAACCAGGCCTAACTTTGAGTGCAGGCTGCAGACAATACTAAATTTCCCAGCCTGTTTCATTGCAGCTAATGCAAAACGGTAACTGATTTGACTAATGGAGACCTCTGGGAGGCCCCACATTTTCTGTTGAGCCATAGAGTAGAGCACAGACTGTGCTCCAAGCGTCCCTGTCGCCCACGGGGTTGGAGACAGCAGGGGCACGGCCTCCCTTGTGACGAACACAGACACGTACATACAGAAATACCTCCGGGGGAGCAGAAGCGATGGGTGCATTCAGCAGCTCCCGGAGAATAAATAGGAGCGCTCACATGTCTACGCTAAGGCAGGAAAAAAAAAATCAGCTGTGTTTCCACAGTGTCTCTGTGACCTCTTATTATTCCATTAGTTTTTGGAATAGTATATAAAACACCAAGCTCCGTGCTGACAAACACCAGCATTGAAACTGTTGCCACAGTCAATCCAAACAGCCTTCTCCCCTGGGTAAAATTATTATTTGGAATACAAGCAGAATTGCGGTTGCCTGAGTGAGCTGAGCACAAATGAGGGTAGTGATTCATAAGGTGACTCGAGCGAGTTTGCAAACTGCAACTTTTCTGGAGGCTGACGCACCACGAGACGGTGCAGCGCCTTTCTGAGCTAGTAAGCACTTTCTGGTCTCATCACCTCTTCAGAACTTGGGGGGCTGTGGAGGCAGCAGGCTCCTGAGGACAGGAGTTAACCTGACACAGTGCTGACTTACCAGAAATAAACCCTTCACATCCGATCGCACCCTTGTCAGTAGCTTTTGAGCAGAAAGATGGTAATTCTGCTTCTTCACGCGTTCCTTCAAGTACTTGAACTGTTGTTCCATTGGATTCAGCTTTGGGGGGCGGGGTCACCTGGGGTAGTCATTCTAACCTGAAGAGGTTGGAGAAAAGTGGGACTGGTCTAAAAGTATCGCTCCCTGAACTTTTAAACCCTCAAATCTCTTTGATTATGTGGCTGCTGCTTCTTAATCCTGAACCTGATTTATTTTTATTTTAGATCCATTTAGTCTTTGACATCAGTAGAGTAAGTTCAAAAAGAGCAGAGATGGGTAGAAAGCTCGGCATGGCTTTGTATAGAGAAGGAAGTTGAAGAGAGTCATGTAACGATGCTGGTTGATTGCAGCGTAATGAGGTGTCTGCTGTGTAGGTCCCGGCCACCGAGGGCCTCTCTGATAGTGAGGCTCTGAAAGTGACAAGCCCCATCTCTTTTGTGACATCGTACCAATTAGCTGATCTAAATGGGCACGTGTTTAAGTTTGGGGTCACATACACTTCTCAGGCTCGGCGGCTCCTGTGAATGAGGCTGCGTCTCCCTCTCTGTGTCCTAATATGGCAACAGTGGGGGGAAACCCAGAGCTGCATCTGAGGCCCCTTTTCATGTTTTGTGGTGCTGGACTCATCACTGATGGAGGCTAAGTGCGTCCATCCACCCCACCATCAGGGGAATGCCAGCCCACTTAGACTCTGGGGTTACGAGAGTGTCGGATCCTGCGCTGGGCTAGGACCCGGATGAGATATGCTGTACTCCTGACTCAGCAGGGACACAGAGAGAGCCAGCTCGACCCACAGAGGCTCTCAGCAGCCTTGAGAAGAGGCAGACAGCCTGTGTCCTGCCCCTTGTGGGTCACCAGACCAAGTGTTCTGTCCCCTGTCGTTCCCCGTGACTGAAAAGTGCTCCTGAGACCTTCATGCAGATGCAGACATTACAGGATCAACCGACTTTATGATGTCCACACTGGGAGCTGGCGGGAGGGCAGGGTGGCGCTCAGGAGGCTAACCATGAACTTCAAGTGGAGTTGCACACGAGCTCCCCGGGCAGCAGGAAGGGCCGATCCCCGGGGAGCCTCTTCCACCTCCAAAACAGGAGCTGTGTACATCCATTAAGCCAGGAACCATCCCTTTAAAGCCCCCGAGAGGAGAGCAAGCCCCTAAATCACACTTGCGGGCAGCCCTCGGCATTGAAACAGCGCGGTCTGATGCCTATTCTCCTCGATTTCAGCCTCCATCTTCTCCAGCAGCCACTCGAGCCGGAGCACAGCTGTCGCCGGGGCCGTGCCAGCCCCACACCCTGTCGCTCACCCTTCTCCGGGACACAGCATGCAGGGGAGCCCCCACACCCCCGCCCCCCAGCTACCCCCGCTCGCGGCTGTGGACACGGGCACTGACAGGTAAGGCCATCCGTCTCTCTTCTAGTAGATGTGTCGCCACCCAAGTCCCTTGCACAGAGAAGCGCTCTGACCGTTGCTGAACTTTGTTAGTTCATCACCATCAGTGGTGGGTCCAGCCATCCAGAGGGACGTATTAAAAGTACACGTACAGAAAGCACGCAGACCAAATAGCTCATTACCTGTCTTCTTTTCCGTGGAGAAGAAAATGAGAAGGCACCAAAGTGTCGATGCTGGGAAAACACATCCGAACTTCCATCTTTCACACTTTCCTCAGTCTGTTTCGGGGAGTCAGCTTTACATCAGGGTCCCCACAGGCTGGAAAGCCTTCCAAGTGCAGGATGGTGCCTTGAGTGCGTAGATCAGTATCATCTCTGAGCGTATAACATTAAAGGGCACAGGATTTTATGCGGGTGACCAGAAAAGGGCTGTCCACCGAAGATTCTATGTTGATACCATCCTCATAAAAAGTCTTGGGGAGAAATTTGTTAAATCTTGATATTTCGGTCCCTCTGTGGACCTCCCAACCCTCCAGGGACATGGACAGCACGAGGCTCCTCCTGTTTTCCTCTCCATGTGTCAACAGTAAAAAAAAAATTCTTGTGGGGAACCCTGTGCTGTCCTGGGGTCATAGGCATTTAGGAGACAAAATAACGGGTCAAATAGGCAGCAGGAACAAAGGTTTTCAATCCTGGAAATCTGGAATTTCACCAGCAATCTGTGATTTCGTTGGTGTTGGCCTAGCCATGAATATTTAAATGTGTGCTTTTAAGTTTGATAAACCGTGTGTTTTTTTACGTACGCCTGCTCTCCACTTAATGGTACGTTGGTCCGTTTCATAAACTGCTGTGGCATACTACATGTTGGACACTGGGCTGAATCCTGGCGATGCCAAGATTATTAAAGCCGGCGCTGCCCTTAGAAGTTAGTGGCAAGGACAGACCAATAATGAAAGTACAGTAATGCTGTTTGGATAAATCACGTGATAGAGATGCCACAGGAGCCAGAAGAAGGTGTCCCTAATTCTGCCTCAGGGAGGGAGGGAAAGAAAGAGTGATCTAGACCCGGAAGGAAGGTTCAGACTTTCCAGATGGATAAACGGGGAGCAACATCCAAGGCAGCCAGAGGAACACGTGCAAGACACGAGAGGGACAAGGACACCCCTGAAAGGAGGTCCTCGTAGGCTCAGGTGCCATCATCCAGAGTGGACAGGGCTGATGACATCAGGTAAGGGTAGGTTGGCTCATGTGAAGACATATATTTTATGCTGAGGGATTATTTACCTCTTACTGGAAGCGAAGAACCATCAGGGCCTATCTGTGAGAGGAGAGACACGTCAGATTGTCATTGTAGACAGCAGAGTAACTGAGGCTGGCAGCAGGGACAGGAGGAAGGGAGAACAAGAAAGAGGCTATTGCAGGAGTTCCTGTGAGCAAGATGAGGTCTTGAACTAAGGTGAAGCAGTTAGGATAGAGAATTTACCCACGGGCTACTATTTAGGAGGCAGAACGGCTAATTATGAATGTATATACGAAGTAGAGAGGAAGGGCCAGATTCATTTGCCCTGTGAGTTACACCTCTAGACACGGATGGAAACGTGTTAACTAACAGAGGCAAAGGGAATGTTCAGAAGAGGGGAGAGTAGGAGAGAAAGAATGGTAATAAATGGACTTTAGGGCTGGGGGTTTCGGCAGCTGTAGAACATCCGTGTGGATGTGTCTAGTAGTTAGAAATATGGATCAGAAGATGGTACACTTCTCTCATTGTTCTGCATATGTGATCAAGTGCAAAGAGCCCCTTAGCTCCTCCTCCGGGCTCCATCAGCGGAACAGTACGAATGGTAACCATCTCTTAAGTTCATGGACACTGGGGACAGGCAGTCCTGCCAGTGTTCTGATGTATTTCTGAAGGTTGAGATGAGCTTATCCTTTGCAGCATTTTATGAAATTTTTAGTTGGGTTTGTTTTATTTGCTATTTTTATTTTTTTATTTGGAGAGAGAGAGAGGCAATAAGTGTTCATGAGCAGGGGACGGGCAAAGGGGGAGAGAGAGTCCCAAGCAGACTCCGTACACAGCACCTAGCCTGACACGGGGCTCGATCCCACTACCATCATAAGATCATGACCTGAGCCAAAATCAAGAGTCGGACACTTAACCAACAGAGCCACCCAGGCGCCCCTCCAGTTGGGTTTTAAATCGTGTTAGCCATGGGCTTCTCCTCACCTCATTTCCTTCTGCCTGTGTGAGACCCACACTTCACAAGGTGGCGCAGCCAAGAAACCCATCTCCCAGGACGGCCTCTCCTTCGTCCCATCTTCTTATGAATACTCATGATGACTGTTTACGAGAATACAAGAGAAAGGCAATCTGTGTGTCTTCTTTTGGTCCACAGCCTAAACAGAATAGATGCAGGAAAATAATCTTCGCCGTTATTGGCGTTAACCACCACCCAGGCGCCTGGTGCCGGAAAGCCCAGCGTCAGTGATCGCAGTTCGAATGTGTTCCGTAGGTGCTCCTGCCGCTTGACTTTTTCTGTTTGTTTTAGTATTTTAACTCATTTCATGATTTTAATCTCTTTCAGTTCCCTCTTTTGAAAGTTGATAACATATAAGAGACTTGCCAGGACAGTACAGTGGCCACCTATACGCCCTGCATCCATCTTCGCCCGCGGTTAATATTTTGCCGTCTTCTGTTTCTGTCTCTGTCTTCTCTCTTTCGCTTTCTGCCTCGAGAGATCCTTTGTTTGCTTGCCTGTCGTTTCCAAATCCCTCCCAGAGACTGTTGTGAGTATCATTGAGCTTTTAACCCTAATTGCTTCAGGAAAGATCTCCTAAGAAGGACATTTCTCCTGCATAATCACAATGTAATTATCACACTCGGGAAAGTTAATGTCAATAAAGCATTATCTAACATGCAGTCAATATGAAATTTCCTCGATTGTGTAGATAATGTTCTTTATAGCTAGAGTTTCTTTTTTTTTCTATCCTTTCCTCTTTTTTTTTTTTTTTTGATCCAGGATTTAATAAGGTCACAATTTTCATTTGGTTTTTAGTCTTCTTGAATTGAATGAAATTCCCCAGCTTTTAGAAAGTTACCATCATCATCATCATCATTATTGTCTTTCATGATATTAACAATTTCTGAAGAACTCATGACGTTTACTTTGCAGAATGTTCCAGACTTGAGACTTGCCTGCTCTTTTCCTTCTCAACAGGCACATTTCTCCTCATCAGGAGCACCACTTACGGAATGCGGTGTCCCTTCACTCTTCTGAGCCTTTGTTTGCACCTCATGGGGCATTAAGATGAAACAGA
The DNA here is from genome assembly GCA_004023845.1 of Helogale parvula. NCBI lineage: Eukaryota > Metazoa > Chordata > Mammalia > Carnivora > Herpestidae > Helogale > Helogale parvula. Next base: position 46,914 of record PJEM01004888.1, read on the forward strand.
CCACAGCAGGTGAAGCACCTAGCCTGTGACAGTGTCATGTGACATAGTGTGAGGCCTGGTGACCTTGGTATCGTGGAGAGATTGAGGTTTAGAAGCCAGAGTTTGTTGTTAAGTAACGACAGTGGTTGATCACGGAGATCGCCATGGAAGGGAAGAGAGAGCGGATGGGGAGGACATGGCGGTACTTTATATGGCGGGGCCGTGACGTGGGCCTCCTCACGTCTGTGCCTCTGCCTTGCTGCTGTGTTCTTCCCACCAGATGTGTGCCCAGGTTTTTGCCAGCTCAACTGGACTGGGCAAGTGTATGAAAGGTTATCTCTTCCGATCGGGCTTGGAGAGGAGGATGATGTGACACAGCTCTGAATTATGCACTGTGTTTGCATTAGTATGCAGCATAAAAACACCGAGAGGAAATGTGCTTACCTTCCGCTTCTGGCTTATGTACCTTTGCCTCTGTTTGCCTGGGAAATCCCCCAGTAAAAACTCCAGCAGTTTTCTTAACGGAAATAGGTTTATCACACTTTACGACTTTTAGTGGGAAACTGGCATTCTTTCCTGCTTTGCGGGCATTGATTCATCATTTACTTAGCTTTAACTTGTTAATAAAATGGACTGAGTCACTGTCAGAAGTCAGGAAAGGTCCACCACATCTATCCAGTTAGCATCAGTTTCTTTGATCCTTACCATCGTAAAAGAAAATAAATGCAAGTTCTCTCAATTTGACGAGGTTCCATTTTTATTTTGAAACAGTATCTGGATGACACATCATTTCAGTGATTTAAGCAGTACCACACCACATCGCCTAATGTTGACTTAAACTTATTAATGGAAGTGGTGTTTTACTATGTCACGTGGATGAGCCAGTGGACTTCGTGACAGTGGCTTCCCATAAGAGGAACCCAGTGTCTTTGGAAAGGTCTGTTCCTTGGGTTTCATAGTATGTCTGTTAGAGCAGAGGAAACAGATTGATGCAAATCCCTTTCTCAGGTGGAGAAGTCTTAACAGTCCCAAGAAAAGTCAGCTGGATCCGTGTCAGCTGCCTCTCTCCGTTCCGCAGAAGTGCCCAGACATGGTGTGCTCTGTAGGACTAGTGAACAGAGCCTAAGGAGACTTGTGGATTGACCCCACGAAGCGACTTTGATGAACCCCATCTCTGAACCAGAGAAGACTGAAAATAGAGAAACGATGTGGCCTCCTCTGGGAGTCCACAATCGAGTACAGAAATCAACAGCAAAGAATGCTGGGGACAATTGCTTTTGAGAAAGTAGACAAAATACCTTAACCATAAAAAGGATTGTTGGTTTCTTAAGTCCGTATCAAGTCTTGGGAAGGCATACTGTTTGTTATTCATCTCAGCTGTGACATTGCTACGGTTCGAGGTATATATATGTACAGTCTTTATACGCCTTTGAGTACCCGGGGCTGGTCTTCACTGATACCATTTTCTGTGTCAGCATCAGAAACCTCTTGTAGCTTCTCTGGATGTGAAGGGGTTAAAGGCTAGCAGGTGTTTTCTGTTTATCTTCTTTGCAATTCTGTGCAGTTCTCCTACTCTTGTCACACCAGTCTGCTCACTGACTCAGTTCGTTTGTTTCTACATCTTGTTTCAGGATCTTTTTCTGCCTAAGAAGACAATAAGGACCTTCCATTATTGTCTTGTTCTTGACTAAACATCACCCGGCCCGGAACTTGGGTTCGTTCTCAGCCCAGAAAGCCCCCTTGCTTCTTACAGCTCAGAGATGAGTTCCCGTTACATCTCCTGGTTATCATCATCTGTTTTGTTTATTTATCATTTCCCAGATGTTGCCTTGCTAGGTGAATTGTTCATGCTCTGAGGGCAAGAACCAAAAGTTTCCTTACAGCCTCCGGACTGCGTGTGTGGTGCTCCACGGCGCTAGGTGCTAAGGAGGGTTTGACAGAGGAGAAGGACCAGGGGGGGAATTCTAGGGAACAGCCAGCTCCCATTGTCCAGGTGGGAGGCTCCTAAGTGAGAACAGCTTCCCCTGATATATTGGTCTGGACAGTCAACCCGCATATTTTGCTACAACACACAGTTGCTCTAACACGTATGTTCACGCATGTGCACACACGCATTGCCAGGACTCCCCTGTTATCGCCCACTGCAGGGGGTCCGTACTTTGCTTTTCTGTGATCTTCAAAACCAGAAGCCTGCTACTCGCCATCCTTTCCCGTCTCCATCTGTAGCATCTGCCCAGCTCAAAACTAGTCTGTTGGCTTCGGTGTGCTTCCTTCCTGGGAAGAAAGTCCTGGGACTTTCTAAGCAAACAAGATCATTGATATATCTTCATCCACTCAGCTTTTTTTCCCACCCTCACACACACGCATATGCACACATATGCACCCTCCATAATCTTTCCTCTCTCTTGTTAATCTCCTAGTATGTGTGCAATAATGGCTGAACTCAGAAGCATCATATAAAACATTCAAATTTATCAAAATATATCCCAGCGTTGCGGTACATATTGAGTCACTTACTCAGCTGCTGTTTGGGTACAAGGTGACACAATATGCTAGACACCGAGGACACAGTGGTCAACACGACTGACAGAACTCTGCTCTCTCAAAGTGTCTAGTCTTTTTTTTTTTTAAACATTTATTCGTTTTTGAGAGTGAGAGAGACAAGGAGCGAGTGGAGGAGGAGCAGAGAGAGAGGGAGACACAGAATCCGAAGCAGGCTCCAGGCTCCAAGCTGTCAGCACAGAGCCTGACGTGGGGCTCGAAGTCATAAACCGTGAGATCATGACCTGAGCTGAAGTCGGACACTTAACCTACTGAGCCCCACAGGCACCCCTCAAAATGTCCAGTTTCAACAAGAGATGACCAGATCGACAGGCAGCCATCACTTAGGTCACTGGAAGGGATGCCAGGGAAGGCTGTGGAGGTGACAGAAATGACCCAAAAGTAGAAATAGAAGAAGAGAATCCGATCTACTGCTCTTCACACAAGGAAGGAGAAATTGTTGACATCTGCTCCTTTCTCCTTCCTTACCAGGGATATGAAGGGCTGGGAGGAAAAATAAAACAACAACAAAAGGACATTGCTGACCTGGCTTCTGTAATCTTGTCTGATTTGTCTCTCATCTGTCTCTAATTTAAATGTCCATGTTGTCTGTAAAACTTTTATGAGCATAATTTCAGAGTCCAGTCTGTTTGTGGAGGATGGAGGAGAATAATGAGCGAAGCCTACATGTTATGTTCACTTACTACTAAGAACTTAAAAAGCCTCGGAGTCAACTTCGACTCCTCTCCTTCGCTGGTGTTCTTTCATCTAATTCATCTGTAAATCCTCTTCGCTCTATCTTCCAACACATTCTAAGCCTGATCAGCTTCATTTCTCCAAACCAAGTTCACCACTGTTCCCTCCCATCCCAGCTACTGTGGCCCCGAACTGTCCCCAGGCCAGGGCCTGGTGTCCCCTTACCCCATTAGCCACGGCCCACACCACATGAGCTACCTTTTGAAATGTAAATGCAGTGGCCCCTGGGTGGCTCAGTTGGTTAAGCATCTGACTCATGATCATGACTCATGATCTCACAGATCGTGGGTTTGAGCCCTGCATCGGGTTCTGTGCTGACAGCTCAGAGCCTGGAGCCTGCTTCAGATTCTGTGTCTCCCTCTCTTTTCTCTCTGCCCCTCCCCAGCTCATGCTCTGTCTTTCTCTGTGTCTCAAAAACAAACAAACATTAAAATAAATTTTTTAATAAAATGTAAATGGCATCTCTGAGGATTTCCTGCTGGACTCCCTCTCCCACCACACCCAGATAAAGTCTGAACTCCTTTGTGTAGGCTGCTGGGCCCTCTGTGGTCTGGCCTTAATCAAATCCATTTACCCCTGCTCCTCCTGCTTATTCTGCCCCAGCCATGCTGGCTTCCTTACGATTCCTGGAAAACACCAGCTCATCTTGCCTCGTGGCCTTTGTATATGCTGTTCCTGAAACTTGAAAGACACCTTCACCGGAACGTGACATGATTTGTGCCTTCATTTCTAGTGTCTGCTCACATGCAAACCACATCAGAAAGGCCTTTCCCGACCACTTCACGCAAACCCCCACCTCCAGTCACACCCCATAACCTCACTCTCTTCTGCCAACTCTGTTCCTCTTCATAGATTTAACAGCCCCTGATGTTATACTGCCTGCTTACCGACCGGCTTACAGTCCTCTAGAGCTGGAGCTCCCTGACAGCAGAGACTGTGACGTGCTCACAGCTCTTCCCCCCTCAGCGCTTGGGAATTGTGTGGAATGAACAGGATGTGAACAGAGAGGGGACTGCAGCTCTGATTCCTTTATTATTTCCGGGAAAGGTAACAGGAATCTGGGGCAGGTGATTTCTGCTCCTCCAGCGACATGCCCTCCTCTGCGTCACTTCAGGGCAAACCAAGAGACACTGATGTGAGTCACACCTGTCACTCCACCAAACAAATAGCTTGACCCATGGTTCAGATATCCCTTCGCATCAGATAGCTGTCCATGTATTTTTGATTTTGAAGCGCACTTGACCTTCATCTTAAAGAGGTTTCCTTCACCTCACCCTTGAAGGCCGAGTCAGCCATATTTATTTTGCTCCCACATTCCAAACAAGTCTACCTCACCCAAGACAATGTTTTTTTAGTCCCCTTGGATTTTCAGTCAGGAAAGTGAGTCATGACAATAACAAGAAAGGCTTGAGGTAAAATAGAATTCCTTTTCTTGCAACCTCTACTTTAGTGCATTAGCATGAGGCAGCATGGAGTTCAGACTAAGCCGTTAGGTTCTTGACATGTGCTTGTGTGCCCCTGTCGTAGAGCATTCCCTGAAACCAGTCCTACAGAAGCAGAGTTCCCAAAGTGAAAGCCCGCGAGCCTTCGTCGCCTGAGTCAACACATTGGCACATTTCGAAGTGCCTGGTCTCTCTCTGACCAGAAAGAAAAGGCTGTTTAAAGGAAAGCCTCCACTAAGTGTTTCTAGTGTGATGTGAAAGTCAACTTTATCTTTTCCCCTCTTGGTGAGGCGAGGGGGCAATTGGCTGGGAAGAAACTGTATTGTGTCTTTTTGCAAGGGAAGGTCCGTCTGCCTGTTAGTGGTGAGGAGACCACTGAGGTGAGCAGAAATCAAGAGACAAAGGTTCTTTGCTTCTTTCACTGAAAAAATAGTCTTCAGTTGCTTTTCTGTTTAGTTGAAAGGAGAAATACTTTTCTCTGTTTTATCATCTTCCCCACAGTAAATGACTAGAATCATTCTCTTGAATAAGATGATCTCCCCTCAGAAACAGAAACTGTGGTCTCTGGGCAGATAAAATATCCAACTGGACATCAGCACCAACTGGGCAAGTAGGTACCATCTACCTGGACACAAAAACTGGCACCGACCCGGGAGCTGAGTCTATTCAACAGAGTAATGTGTCAACAGCAATGGCCAACGTGTATGATACTGTGTACTCACCTCTGCGCAGGGCTGGATGATGAGATACAAAATGGTAGCAAACATCCAAGGATTTGATGCTCTTTCCATCTATGAGAGCCAAGGCCCTTCTCTAATCGTGAATTTTTACTAGATGGGTTTTTCTCCAGTTCATTTCTTTAACCAAACGTTGAGCCTTGTACTCAGGGGAAGGTACAGAAAATTCCTTTGTGGTTACTACAATAGTAAGCTGGTATCCTGAAGATGGAAAAAATAAATCATACATAAACAGCACATGTTATTACTGACCAAACCACCACCAAGCTAGTCCCTTTTCAAATTTATGGATTATACTGACTTTCACGGTCTCATTTGGCTGTGGATTTCAAAGGCACCTGGCCATCCTTGGCAGCAGGATGGCGTCTGAAGTTAATTCTAAAAGTAACGTTCTCCTGATGCCATCAAGAGACTCGTGCTCACAGTTTGAGACCAGGAGAAAGGCACAGAAGGGGCCGTTTTTTATCTGCCCGTGCCTCCTTTTCTCGTATGTACCCAAAAACAACCCTCTTCCCCCTCATTTTTCATCTGGCTTTCTCATTACTCTCCCTTCTGAATGTTTTTCTTTCATCGGGTGCACTCCATCGCTAAACAGACTGAGCTCTGTGCCTGACGGCGAGCCGAACAAGAGAAAAGAGTCTTCTCTTTGCTATAGGCCCACGAGTTAATCCCTCTGCTCTGACCTGCTCAGAGCTGCCCAAAGGATGATATCACTGCTGAAGGGTTTTTTGTTTTGTTTTGTTTTTATTTTGTTTTTTGGTTTTGTTTTGTTTTGTTTTGTTTAATAGCAGCATTTTTGACATCCAGTGTCTCAGACCACTCTGGGTAAAGTCTCTTCTGGTTGGTGATTTTTTTTTTTTTTGTAAAGAAGATTTGGCAGAATCAGACTTTTCTTCCCTTTCTCCCCGTCGCATCAGATTCTGAAATAGACAAACAACTGAGTCACAGCCAATTCTGCAGTCAAGATAGTCCAAAAAATTCCGGCTCTTGGTTAAATGTGTCCTGCATAATTCATTTCTCTGACATATCCCGGGTATCCTCTCCCCCTCCCTCCTCGTTTCCACAGGCAGGGAGATGCCGTGATGCTCTCGACCCTGCTACAGTCTACACCAGACAAAAATAACACTTCTTGGCCTTGGGCATTGATAATTTGGTTTTTGGAGTTAGAGCTGACCCCCTCTACCCAAGCATAGCAAAATGTCCTCCAGACCACGATCCTTTCTGTTTTCCACAAACACTAACTCATCAGAATATACACGTGGGTCTTCTTTAAAAAGCCTTGGTGACCGTTTCACCTACAGCCAGTTCCACAGCCCTCATTTTGTCATGGTCTGTTGAGGCTCGGGCACTCATTGTTGAGTCTTGGTCTTGTCCACTGTGGTAACTTACTGTTAATATTGACCCAGCCTCTCGTGAGGAGAATGAAACACTAAGCCCTTCCAGGAGATGGATTCAGCTCTTTGGCTGGCTTGGAACAGAATCCTCAGACGGGACATACAGCTCTTGGCCTGCTTTGGCCCTGCCCAAATGGACAGTGTTGCAATTACCCACACTTCCCAGCGGCTGTTTCTTCATTACTGAAAGCTGGTCTTGATTGTCTCAGAAGCAGAATTCAATTTGCAGTTCCCCCAGTAACGTGCTGTGATTCATTCGGGGACAAATCTGGATTGAACTGAGTCCAAGTGTCTCTTTTGTGAGACAGAAGGGAAGTATAAGTAGATACTATAGTCACCCAGATGAGTCAGCCAGGAATTCATGAAGTGATTCATAAATCGTTATAAAGACCACTAAAGTCTACTAAAATGGAGTGCTGTCTGGCTATACAAAGTGGGGTATTATCATTGGGGGGTTTTTTTTAGATGTTAAATCAGATGTGAAATCCTTAAAACTGTGCTTTTCTTTTTAGGTTTTGAAAAGGATTCCTTTTTTCCCCCCTCTGTAGTTGGCCAACTGCTAAAGCCATTTTTTATTGATCGGTTTTCACAGATGAATTTAAAAACCACCACAGTTCTCTGGGGGATAACAAATACCTCCCCAAATCCACCATAGACCAGTTTGTAGCCATTATTTCTACTCCCTAGCAGCAAATCAATAATATTTTCCGTGTGAATACAATGGAACAAGCGGTTCTGGTGCATTCTTCCTTCTTTGGGAGGTCTGTTACCCCCTGGGGGAGAGAGAGGGCAGAAAAGAAGTGTCCAAAGCACATATCAACCAGCATTTAATCCACTTGATCATGGAAACCCCTCTTCTCAAAAGTATTAACCCCCAGCGCAGCGCTAAGGCACACGGTCCTGTGTTGCTGCTCACAACTGCTTGCGTTGCATACACAGCACAAAGGAAGAAAAGTAAGACACACTTATGACCTGTGCGTAACCTACAACATGGTCTATTAGTCAATTTTGTTTGAAGAAATACAATATGTAGTTGACACAGAAATACCCTGGACTTAGAGACAGGAGAGAGAGCGTTATCTGAAAGGAGTTGTCCAGTTGGAAAGACTAAAAGTGCAAGCCCAGGTTGGGCATTTGAAGAGCTTAGTGCAGAACAGAGAAAATTCACCAAAGCAAGCTGGGAAACTCATGGCCAGGTTTCTTAAAGGCAGTGGATTGCTGATACATCCATCGCCATTACCTGATGATAAGGTTCAGAGTCTCAGAGGCTCACAGGAATCCCCCCTCTCCCTCCCCCCACCCTTCCACCTTGCCTTCCATCTCCAGTGGAGAGCTTCTTCCTATCTTAATTAGGATAAAGTGGGGTTTGGGGAACTAGCTCTGTGCCTGCGCAAATCGTTTCGTGTCTCTGGGCCTTCTTCATCTCATCCAAGTAAGGTGGTGCTCCAGCTCCCTGCAGCTAGTACGCTGTATGATTGTCTGAACTTGTGAACTCAGGATACTCTGTTGGGACACCCAATACCAAGAAATGAGACTCTTGCACAGGGCCACCATATCTGCCCTTAGAACTAGAAAATTAGCCAGCTGACTAAATGCCTTGAATTCTTTGAGCCATGGTACCCATATCTGAGTAGTCAAGAGTGGAAAGAGTCCTAAGATTTGTTTATTTCAAGAACTCAGTAGAACTAGAATGCAGCGTTGGAACCACAGTCTTACACAGCTGTCAAGCACTGGGTATGGGTCAATGTCATGGTACCTTAAGAGCATGTTCTGTTTAGAGCAGTCATTCCATAAACATGTATTGATCACCCAGAAGGTGTCAGACATTTATTCTAAAATACTTTGAGATCTGTGACCTCCTAATTTAAAATTGCTCACAGTCCGCCCCAACCCTCACCTTCCCTTCTTGATTTTTCTCCACAGTACTCATGTCACAAGTACAATGTATAGTTTGCTTGCTTGACTTTCTTCATCGTCTGTCTCCCCTCACCAAAGTATAAGTCCCACAAAGGCCGGGATTTGTGTCAGGTTTTTCTCTGTCCCTAGTGAGTAGAACCGGGCCACACACTGGGTCAGTACGCAATAAATATCTCTTGGATGAATAAATGAATATGTTAGCTCAGATTTTACAATCCCCAGTAGGGGCTCAGATTATCTGTACTTTGTACTTGAATTCAAGGCTGGGAGAAGTTGGGGAATTTATTTAGGATTACCCAGCTAGTGTGGGACACAGCCAGAGTCCAAGCCCAGTGGTCTTCCACCATATCTGTCTCCCTCTCCTGGTGTCTGCGATTTTTCTGCACATGAACTTCATTTGTTCTGTGTGTCTTAGTTGGGACCTACCATTCTGTGAAACAATGTAAGATTGTTTCTGAGTACTATATTTACGAGAAAGATGACCTCTTTGCTTCGTGCTCACCTCACTGCAAGGTTGGGAGGCTCAGCATGAGCCACGGGTGGGAGCAGACCACAGAATGGAAGGACTGTAACCGACTACCCCCAAACAACCAGACTTTTCCTAAGATGTGTGTAGATACATCGTTATAGAAGCCTTTTTAAGTCCTTTTTATCCAGAAGGTTTTTTATGAGACCTTGAAAACCTGATTCCCTCCTCGGTTTTGTTCTTCTTGTGTTTTTTTGTTTTGTTTTGTTTTGTTTTGTTTTGTTTTTTGGGCAGGAGGATGGGGAAAGGGTACAAACCATTGAACCATGGCTCATGCTGAGGTTTCATAAACAACTCCACTAAATGAGTACAAACGGTTGACTCAGTTCTCTGGTTTGCTTTTGTGTGAAGTGTTTCTGGTAAGCAGTGATGGTCAAAAAAGTTTCTAGTCCGTTATGTGCGTCTTGACATTAAGAATCTTCTAATGTTTCAAAGAAGAAACTGGTGAGCTGTGTTGAATGAAATCTGTGAAATGTCAACCACAGATCAGCAGCGGGGGAGACAGAGTTGGACCTAGAAAGAGTTCAGACATTCTCTCTTCTGGCTCTTGGACACTGCTGTAACTCAGGGCTATTCCATGGGAGGAAAATTGTAAATCACTGCAACTTAGACTCAGCATCAAACTTGTTTATTTTAGCATCAAAATATTTTAATTCATGGTCTTTGGATTTTTAAAAAAATCCTTGTTTGGGGCAGAATACTTAGACCATATTCATTTTGTATGTGTGTGTGTACATGTTAAAAAAAAAACAAGGTTGGAATGGTAGCAAGGAGGTAAGACAATAGGATTGTGAGGACCCACACCCAACCTTCATTAACAGTGAGAACATGCCATGTTGGGCTTAGTGACCTTTTCTGTAAGTGTGCCTGTTCTTGGTTCTTTGCTCATTTCTGGAGTGAATGGCCTTAAACCACTCAAGTTGAGTCCTTTTGGCTTAAAAGAAAAAAAAAATGTTTCCAGGGGTGCATGGGTGGTTCAGTCAGTTAAGCATTCAACTTTGGCTCTGGTCTCACAGGTCATGGGTTTGAGCCCCACATTGGGCTCTGTACTGACAGCTCAGAGCCTGGAGTCTGCTTCAGATTCTGTGTCTCCCTCTCTATCTGTCCCTCCCCACTCACACTCTGCCTCTCTCTCTCTCTCTCTCTCTCTCTCTCTCTCTCTCTCTCTCTCTCTCTGAGAAATAAACATTAAAACAATTTTTTTAAAAAGCTTCTGGCATTTGTCTTGTTACAAGTTGTCAGTGATTGTTCCAGAAGCTTCCAGGACCTTCCCTCTAAACAGTGGGGCTCCTTCACTTCTGCCCCCCTCCCCTGCCCCCTCACCCCTCTGATTTTAATGTGCTTAATTCTACTCTACTATGAGCTGGTTAACTAATAAACAGGTCTGTAAAAATTAAATTTAAATTGGTAGAGAGATTAGAGAGATTTTTCAATAACATCCCATGTACCATTTTTCAGCAGTGACAAAATTAAATCTATGTTGCTATACTTGAAAATCAATCACATTTACACACTTATTTCTTGCACTGGGCTTTTCCATGCTGAATTCTTATTTATTCCCTGGTTCCTAGCGGTTGTTGGATAATCGTAACCAACATCTTGTCACTTATCACCTTTTCTATGTATGTGTAAAAATTAAGATTTCCATAGGAGTCCCTTCCCTTTCCAAGTCAAGACCTTCTTAAGGTTTTCATTTATCTCAGCCAGAATAGTTTACATTTAAATATTTATTGGTGCTTTATATGAAGTGACATACTATATTTTAAAATTATGTTGGGGCGCCTGGGTGGCTCAGTTGGTTAAGTGCCCGACTTCGGCTCAGGTCATGATCTCACGGTTTGTGGGCTCGAGCCCCACGTTGGGCTCTGTGCTGACAGCTCAGAGCCTGGAGCCTGCTTTTGGTGCTGTCTCCCCCTCTGTCTCTGTCCCTCCCTTACTCATGCTCTGTTTCTCTCTGTATCGATAATAAATAAACATAAAAATAATTTTAAAAAATAAAATAAAATTATGTTAACTTTTACACCATAAAATCTTACTTATTTGAACAACACAGAGAAAACTTTAGTCGGAATTAGCAAAACGCAACATGTGGAGTGGAAGGCTCAGTAGTTATATTTTACTCCCCCCACGTCTCTCAGATCAACACTGCTAACACTTCGGTGTGATAAGCACCCCATGTGTTCTCCTCTGCTCTCCATCATTACGTTATGTAATGCGTGGCAGCCAAGGGGGGTCGGCCAGGGTTTGGAACTTGTGTGGATGAACCGATAAGAATGATTTATAATTGTCAGATAATGATATACCCTCTAGATGGATATATAGATATATCGTACTATAGGTAGTACATAACTACTGTAGGAATCTGTTGCAGGAGTCTAAATTCAAGACGACTCCTTAATGAATTCTGTCCTTTGAGTTGTTTGAACTCTCCCCCTCTTTATAGCTAGTAATCACGGTTCACTCTACAGCCACATCATCCCAAATTACAGAAAGATGAAATTTTCTATTGCTCACAGTCTCTGCCTCCTTCCCCCTCCCCATCTACCTTTCCCATCTGTGTTCATTGAACCCTTGTGCATGAGTCTGACTCCCTTGCTGGGGGCGGGGGAGGGGCGGGGGAACGGACTCCCTTGCCCCCACCTAGCCGCCAACACCAGGGTCAGACTTCTACACACCGCGACTTGTGCCATCCACACGTCTTCGCCCCATCGGTCCTCAACAGGAAGGAAAAGTGGCAGACGTACCAGAGAAAAGACCAGAAAACCATCGAGCATGTGCCATGTCTTTCATTCCCAGATGAAGAAATATAATTAGGAAACAAGTCAGAGGACCTTGCTGCTTTGCCCAGAACCAAAACTGAGATGCCAGTGACACAGCTTGTCTTCTAGTTCAAACCGTCCCCCTCTCCCTGGGGCCTCCTGCCCACAGGGCTCGGGGGCTCAGCAGTGGTGTGGACTCCTTTTAGCCTGAAGCCTCCGACCCCACAATTCCTCAGCCCCCCTCCCATGAGCTCAGAGAGCACTTCCAGGCACGTTAGAGACCCCCTTCCCAGGAAAATCACCTCCGTATGAGGAATCCTGGCCTGTGAGTTCTCACTAGATGTTCTCAGGGCAATGCCAGGGCGCATCTGCTGTGTGTTCTCACAGGGCCATTCAGTTCAGCACGTCTTTTCAGGCTAAGCCCAATTAGGACCACACGCTTGACAGATATTTACCGGCCCAGGGCACTCAGTTACTGTGCTGCTTCTGCAAACGGAGACTAGGCATCTGACCCAGCCGGTGTGTTGTGGGCCTCTTCCAGAGACTTCTCTTCTCCAGAGGCTGGAGAGTGCCAGCCCCCACCCTTGGTGCCCGCGCTCCCTTCCCGCACAGCCTCCTCGGGGGCGACTTCAGCTCGCGCTTACTGCCACGGCACCAATGCCCAGGCTCGGCCCCGCTGACTATCCCGATTCCCAGCATTGCAGGTGACTTTATGAGTCTGACCCGTTCCATGTCCCTCTTCACCGTCCACAGCCCTACACAAGACTGCAGCGAAGAGAAGGGACTCGCCCTTGTGAAATAATCCGTGTACACCACAGGCAACCTCTCCTGGTTAGTGTAAAAGCCTGTCTTCACCCAGGGTCAGAAACAACCAACAGAAAGTTTTCAGCTCACTGGGCCTTTTGGGGGGAATGAAGCAATTCACTGCTGATACAGTTTGCTCTGCAGTTACTTTGCGGCTTCATTTTACTGCACTGGCAGGTTCCCCGCAGCAGCCCGCTCCTGACGGTGGTCTGTGGACAACGGTCAACCTTCACCCTGCTCTCACAGGGACACGTTCCCTTCAACGCTGGAAAGTCCCAACTGTCATTTTAAACCCAGGGAATCAGACGCTGCAGGTTGCCCCCTTTCAATTAGAAGCCTGGTAGACAGCTGTCAGTCTTGTGTCTCAGGTTAGCTGACCGTGTCCCGTTATTTCAACATCTATATGTCGGGGCGCCTGGATGGGCTCAGTCGGTTCAGCATTCGCCTTCGGCTCAGGTCATGATCTCGCAGTTCATGGGTTCGAGCCCCGCATCGGGCTCTGTGCTGACAGCTAGCTCAGAGCCTGGAGCCTTCTTCAGATTCTGTGTCTCCCTCTCTCTCTGACCCTCCCCTGCTCATGCTGTCTCTCTCTCTGTCTCTCTCAAAAATAAATCAAAAACATTAAAAAATTAAAATTAAAAAAAAAACCATCTGTATTTCCCTGGTCAGAAACCATGCACAGTTCTATTATTCGCACGTGTGACTGTGAGTGATGTCTCACGTCGTGTTCCTGCTGTGCCCTGGGCGGTGTTCTCTGCCACGCTCCGAACCCACAAAGCCTGGGTTCTGCGTCTCAAACCGCACTTGACCTTTGAGGTTTTAATTCACTCATTCTTAGCCAAAGAATAAGTATCTTTTAAAGAGAACAGGGTTAGAGAGGCTTACAATAAAGACTTCTAACACTTCTTGGACCTCAGACATGTCTCACAGAACAAAATGTTTATGAGCTAAGTGTAAATGAATCAGAAACATAAGGATCAAATTTCCCCTCAAATGCAAACGAATTTAAAAATTAGCAGAAAAGGGGGCCTGGCAAAAGATGTGCTTTGAATTTCACCAAAACCAGTGTATTTGAAATGCATTTTAAGAGTCTTGACAGACCCCAACTGTGACTACATTTTCCCTTTGTTGATCTCTTTTATCCCCTCAGTATCTCCATTGAGAAGTCAGGGGTTGAAAACTGGAGAGGAAAGCCTTCACCAATTTCTTTTGAGGGCTTTTTGTCACGCTCTGATCCAGCCAGTGTGGAAATTAGAATTCAGCTTTGAAAAGTTTGCCTCTCCTCCTGCTTTTTAACGTCCCTCACGCTTCCTCTTATAATCCTTTTCCCAGGTTTGTGTCTTCTGCCCCGTCCCCTCACATCAGCCCCCGGAGGGTCCCAGCTGCGCCTCCGGTCCTGCAGAGAGCGCAGCCCCCCCCCACCCAGCAGCCGCCCGGCGGGTCACAGCTGAAGTCCTACCTGCCAGAGACAGACTCTTCCTTTCAACCAAATGGAATACACATTCATGGTAAGTGGGAGCCGGCCACCCCCTGAAGTCTTCAGAAGTGATGTCATGCTGTCGCTTTTAGACAGATGTCTTAGTTAGCAGGGGTGGGTGTCTGTGGTTCTGTCACACACCAGGCTTTGGCTTTCATGACTTTCCTCTAAAAGGTCACACTTCAGGGCAGCTGCGTGGCCCAGTGAGTTGAGCATCTGACTCTTGATTTTGGCTCAGGTCGTGATTTCACGGTTTGTGAGGTCAAGCCTCATGTCAGGCTCGGTGCTGACATTGTGGAGCCTGCTTGGGATTCTCTCTCTCTCCCTCTCTCTCTCTCTCTGCCCCCTCCCCATAAATACATAAACACTTAAAACAAGCTTTTTCAATAAGATAGAATGTCACACTTCATCATCCTGAAATCTCATGCTTTCCTGGTGTTGGCGCCAAGCTGGCATAACTTCCGACACTCCCAAGTGGTCAGCTCCCGATGATGGTCCATTATCGGCCATCAGGTTAACACCTCACAGACAGACCCTGACCACAGCATCCTGTTTCCTAAACAAGAAACAAGTCACATCAAAGGGAATAACAGAAATGCTTTTGCCCAGGCATGTTCCCTCCTCCCACGGGTCTTGTATGCCCAGAACCTCTCCACCCTTCAAGGCTCAGGTGAAATGATACCTCCTCTCAAAAGCCCTCCCTGGTTTCCCAACTGGATTTCATCTCTCCTGGCTCTAGACTCTGATTGCATATCACCTGCATCTCTCGGACGGCACTCCTGCTCTCTCTCTACCTTGTGAGTTACTTCTTTGTGTCGAAAATTTGCCTTTACTTCTTTCTGAGGTCAGAATCCTCTGACTCATTCTTTTTCATAGAGAACTTAGCCCAGTCCTCTGCATGTGGTGAAAAGACACAGATACTTCAGAAGTGCAGAGAGAAAGAACAGGAGAGAAGGAAGGCAAGAGAAATCATGATGGTGTTCAAAAAGTACAAACCCAGTGTTGTAGCTTAGAACATCCATGGAAAACTAAGTTTGACTTAATTTCTTTCTTTACACCAACTTTGCTGACCCAGGCACCAATCTTTGTGAACACCCATAGAGTTCAGTTGTCAAATCATGTAGACTCAGACCAAACATGGCCTTTTACTTCCTGAGGATAAAGGGGATACTATCCATTTAAATAAGAGTTTCAACTCCTGAAAAATAGGATTCTCCTCTATCTGTTTCTTGCTGATTCCTTAATTTGTTCACACGAGATCGTGACCTGAGCCAAAGTGGGACGCTTAACCTACTGAGCCACCCAGGCACCCCTCCCTTCCTTGCCTTTAAGGGGCTCTTTGAGAATGGAGTTGGTGTTTGTAGTCAGGGCAAATGTAACTCTTGGTGCAAAGTAGGCATTTAGTAAATATTTACTGAATAAATGATTGACACTCTCTCATTCAACAAATCCAAAATGAAACAAGACACAGAAAATGAGGTCTACCTTACCATTTTCCCTACCTCCTGGCAAAAGACTCTTTTCCCGTATTTCTCTTCTTTAGTGGAATTGTGAATATGTCATCCACTTGAAATTGTTGAGTTGCTTTGTTTTTTTTAACTTTGACTTTAATGGTTAAAAAATTCCCATGGCCAATCAGAAACTGCTAACAGCAGCCTAAAAATAAACACATATGACGAACCTTTCTGGAAGGGATCAGGGTACGGTTGTGCAAATTGGGAAATCATAACTCTTTCTTAGAATATGAGCAAGTGGCCCGCTGTGATGGGTTCGCAAAGGGAGTGTCCGTGACTTCGCCGCTGGGCCACTGCTAGGAATGACGGAGCAGGCATCCAGACACAGCCTTACTCCATCGTCCAAGCATTTCGTCTGACAAATGTTTTTTTGGAACTTTCTAGGCACGAGCACTGCTCATCAGCTGCTCCTTAGGATAAGGAGAAAATTGGCCTAATATTTTTCAAGTGGATGATACAGTGCTGGGGGCAAGAAGAGGTGTAGAGACCTTCTAAATGAGTTGTAATTATTGGCCATGCCTTTCAGCTTCGGTTGGATTAGTTTGCTAGGTGACGGCATACAGCATCTTGGTCACGGACAGCTTCATCCCCTAATAAAACTAGGTTTTTAAAACCCTGAACACTGTGTCAGGGTTGCTAACACAACAGCCGCAATGAGTGAGTGTTCTGTCTTTCAAGAAGTTCGTGACCTTAATGAGTGTCGTCACCTGCATCCTTTCTGTACTCCCTGCGGTAGGTAGAGGTCAGGGAAAAATGTCATCAGTATATTTTTAGAGATGGGAACTGAGACAAAGAAGAATACCAAACATCTAGGCATTGCTGCCTTCTTGGCAAAGCACTTGGGCATCTTTAACAAGAGATCCACATTTCCAAGCCACGTTTTTCATCTACATGTTTCTAAGTCAAAGGCACCCCTGAAAAAGTATGTGTTTACACCTTTCCATGGGGCAATATATTTGTATGTAGATGCCATTGCCTTCCAGAGAGCCAAGAGAGTTAGAATTTAAAGCCCTTTGGTCCTACAAATATGGACGAAAATGAGGTCCCTCTGAATTCTGCTCTTGCCATATTAATTGATAGAGTGCTTAGACCTTGCGGGGGGTGTGTGTGTGTGTGTGTGTCTTTGTTTATTTGCTTACTGTTGAAGTATGCTTGACATACAATGTTCTATTACCTTCAGGTGTACAATGCAGTGATTTGACAAATCTGTTTATTACACTACACTCACCATGATAAGTGTACTCACCGTCTTCGCCATACAACATTATTACAATATTAATGAGTGTTTTGCAAAAGGCATACTTTGAAAAGATGAATAGTATTGCTTTTTCGAGTTCCGTCACCTAGGGAATGACCCAGGACCAGAGCTCAGTTTTGTTGATTCTTCATCTACTCCATCCAATAATATTCACTTCATCGGAAAGTGGATAAGGTGTCATTTCTTCCCATGTTTGAATGCTGATAGCGTTTATGGGTGTCTGTTTGGGTTGCATCTCCAAGGCGACTTCTAAGTACATTTTAGTCTTTTATTTTAGATGCAAACACAGGAGCAACCCTTTCCAATCACGTAAGCTTATTCCTCAGCCTTTTCTTTCTCTTTGGGACGACTCTCTTGCCCGGGCAAGCTTCAGAAGTTTGCCTGGATTAGTTGCCTGAGAGTTGATATTTGTAGTTTTGTTACGGTACTAGTGGATAATTTCTTTTTAAAGGCCCTATTCATTGCAGGCTGTTAGAATGCCATGGGAATTCCTAGAACAGGACTTTCACAACCCTCCTGCTTCTGGACCCATCGAGGAGGGGCCACGTTCAGTTCAACAAATGACATGAATATCGTTTAATCAATGCAGTGATACATGCAATACCGCTACTAATAATATCAAGAAGTACCCAGTTAACTCAGGGGAAGGAGTCATGGAAGCCTTCGTAGAGGTGACTCTTGAGTAGGGTTTTGAAGATGAATAGCTCATTGGGTGGGCTGTGTGGGCAGAGGCCTTCCAGGTAGGGCAAAGCGAGGTATGCAGTCAGGAGCACAGACGACAGCATGGCACTGCCTGGAGGGAAGATCCAAAGGCAGTTTGTTTGTGGCCGGGAGGCTCAGGATAAGCGGTAGAGTCGAGAGAGGAGGGGAGGCTGGGAACCAGCAAGAAGAGCTCCTGGAGGAAGTGGGCCAGGCTGAGTGTAATACCACTGAGTGGAAGACTCAGTCTGCCATTCTAGAAACGAAAGCCAGGGCGTTGTGGGACTGGACTGGGAAAGGTAGGAACGTTACCTGCGAACTGCTGGGATTGTATCAGACCAGCCCCACAGAGCACCCCAACCACAGTGACTTGAATAAACAGTCTGGTTCACTCAGATGGTGGCTGGTAAAGTAGACGCATGATGTCGGAGTCACGCAGAGTCACGCTTATCCACCCGTGACCTTTTCTAGGCAGGAGGAGCTGCAGCAGAGGAGGGTGAGAAAGCCTTCAGTCTAGCTGCCCCAGAGTCGGGAGCCCCTTTCACGCTCTCTTAATCCACTGGAAATGAGCATGACCCTAAGGGCTCCTTCCCCAGAGAGGTGCCCACCTGGCCTCCCCCCTGGCCTCCCACGGCCCCCAGCCACTGGCCCGGCCACCTCCTGTCTTGGTGTCTCTCCAGTTGACACTTCTGTATAGTTCTGAACCACCAGGGAGCCTCCAGCTGCAATGGAAGTCGCTGCCCTGGGTCCTTGTTGATTGTTTTGTTAGCGCTCTAGTTAGAAGCTTTCGTTGATTTTGAGTGCCCTGTCCCAACCCCAAGTTTTCCCAAAGAGCCTGTTCTTTGCAATCCACAGGGCACAGAGCACAAGACTTTTCTGAGTGTCTTTCTCATGTTAAAGCAGCACCCCAGTGTGTGGGTTTGCTTGACGCCCAGTGGTAGACCCGCTGGGTGCAGGAGTGGCCCACGGAGCCCACGAGGTGCCCAGCCCCGCCAGCTTCCGGCTTTGCCATCTGTGGCTCCCGTTGCCCGGTGACAGCAGAGGTGCTGACATTCTCCATGTCTCGTCTCAGCATCAGGCAGAGGGGAAGGAGGGCAGTGAAGTATAGACGTCCCCCAAACTTCATCCCGTGGCTACCCCCACATGCAAGAGAGTCTGGGAAGAAGGCTATTTTGGTGCATTGCCAGGCGTCACAAAATCATGATTCTGTTAACAACCTTTATCAGGTAACCACACTGCAGGGCCCACCAAACATTCCCCAGGCCAGTTTTCTGATCTGCAAAGTAGAGCCATCTCACAGATTCCTTCGCATGGATCGTCTCTTGGAAATCAGGGGTAGAGGCTTTCTGGGGGCTCTGCCCCCGAGTCTCTTAGGTTTCTGTGTTTTCCACTGCCTGCTCTCACTTTCACCCTCTGGAGTTGCCAGTTGCCAACACACAGGTTTCCATCATGCATGATCCAGTCATTAGATTTTGCTAGGAAAACCCCAGGGAGCTGCGTCCCAGCCCAGGCAGACCGACAGCAGGGCTGCGGCGAGGAGGGGAGCCTGCCCTGTCGGCCCTGTGGTTCTCTGTGTGGTTTAGAACAGCCCTGCCGGCAGGCCCCGTGGCCCCGTAGAGCTGTGTGGTTCTCTGTGGTTTAGAATGGCCCTGCCGGCAGGCCCCCGTGGCCCCATAGAGCTGCGTGGTTCTCTGTGTGGTTTAGAACGGCCCTGCCCGTAGGCCCCGTGGCCCCGTAGAGCTGGCCGGTCAGCACGCAGGCACCGGTGGCATTGTCCCTCCCCGGTGTGGCAGCCCCGGTACAGGGACCACGCCAGGAAACAGACGGTTTCCAACCCTCCCCAGGCCTCCAGGAACAAAACACATTTGTAAATGGCTCATCCTACCAAACAGCCCAACCGTCTTTCAAGCCGAAGAACCCTGTGAGCTTTGATGTTTAAATGGAACAAGGTGGCTGTTACACATTTAACGTCTCCCTCCGCACTCCCCTGTTCACTTACAGCGATTGTGCAATGGCACTTTCCAGAAGAGGCCTATGGGTTACCGCCATGGCTGATCTCATTGCCAGGGGTTTATGTGAACTGTTTAAAGGTTAGTGTTTTTAGAGCCAAATGGTAGAGACAATAAACATACCCCCTCCCACAGGAAATGTAGTCATATCTGCATATGTGCAGTTGTGAAATAAAACATAGCAAGGCTAGAAATTGCGTTGCTTCGAATTTAAGCGTGTGTCACAACGTCCCCTTGAAATCTCTGGAAGACCAATAAGATTGATTGTAAGTCAGATCTTCACCGAGGAAGCTGAGGGCATGAGCCAGTGAGCGCACTCCACGTGTTTCCGACGTGACCGTCAGCAGCCCCATCAGGGCTTGTTTCTGGGGTCAGCCAGGAGGTTATTAATGCTCAGATAGTACTAGGGATTGATGATTAGACCAGAGAAATTCTTGATTGCTCTTATACACTTAATTACTACCGAATTGCCCCAAGAGCGGTTTTCCATAACTAGTACTTGATGAATTCTGACGGTTGTGCTAATTCTATTAAAGAAAAGTTAAATTTAGGTGCACGAATGAGATGTAGTTGGCATTTCAGCGTGTTGGGCTTTGTGGGTGGGGCTCTGCATCAGAAGAGCCGTTCGAATGATTGGTCATGGAGATGAACTGTGAATAGTCTGTATTTGTAATGATCTACACACACGCGCGCACACAGATTAAATCCATATACTCCTAAGGATAGTAAGATGACTGAGACAATAGGGGCGCCTGGGTGGCTCAGTAGGTTAAGTGTCCTACTTCGACTCAGATCATGATCTTACAGTTTGTGGGTTCAAGCCCTGCGTTGGGCTCTGTGCTAATAGCTCAGAGCCTGGAGCCTGTTTTGGATTCTGTCTCCCTCTCTCTCTACGCCTCCCCCACTTATACTCTGTCTCTCTCTCTCTGTCACAAAAATAAATAAACAATAAAAAAAATTTTAAATGACTGAGTCAGCTCACCATCACTGAACTGTAAGTGTGCTCAGGACCGGCACTGCATTCTCATGCAATGTTTTGCACATAGTAAGTGGTTAATAAAAGCCTACTGAATAGATAAGAATGATTAAAAGGAAGGAGGGGAGGAGGAGGAAAGGGATTTTTGCTATGCCTCCTTTGGCCGTCTGATAGAGCCAGCCCTTGGAAAAACCGGGATTAGGAGTCAAGTTTTCAGGACCCCTCTTTTCTCTGGACACTTGCTCCTGTTTTCTGCCCGTCTCATTACAAATCCAGGGTTCACCCAACTGCTTGGAACCTCTCCCTGGAGGAAAGCGGATGGTCCAGTGATTCACTGACATATGAAGGTAAACTTAGTATAGTAAGTGTTCCTTCCCATGAGTCTTTGTGCACCTGGGGCTGAGTGTCCAGCAATGAAAAGGAGGCAGGGGCCGCCCTGTGCACCGGAGGCTTCCAGGGCTCCCAGGGGAAGAGGTATTTCAAGGCATTCCCATAGATAAAAGTCCCTTGTGTCCCCAAGCTGTCAAAGTGTTGTTTTCAGTGTTCAAAGTATTCACAGCCACTAGCTTACATACCCCTAAACTGGTCGTATTATCTCGGGAGAGATTATCACAAGAGGAAATTGTGACTTGGCTAAATCATACAGGAAGAGAAATCATGAACTACAGAAAAAAAGGAGATGAACGGAACTTCAGAGGCAGGCGGACCTGCACGGGAGCCCTACGGGCAGGTCGTACAATGCCCTGAATCCTGTGTCCTGGCTCTTCACGGGGAGGTGGCAACACCTCTTTCAGAGCTGGTGCAAGAGTGGGAGAAGGCGCCCCGCCCACAGTAGACGCCCAGTTCATTAGAGCTGATGTTTGTTCTCATCGTGATTTTTCTCCTGTGTTCCAGACACTGGGTGCTCTGGATGCCTCCACTTGTGCTGTTCAAATACCAGCATCCCCTGCCCTCCCCTCCCCTTCCCCCCCCTCCCCCCCCTCCCTGGGAGGCTTCGGGATAAAGCGCCTTGCCCGGGGTCACACACCCAGGGAATATCGGAGCTGGTGTGCGAAGCGGCCTCGCGCCAATCCCACAGTGACTGTCCTTCGGGCGGTGCCTGTGGGCAGTGCTGTGCGCGTTTTTTAGCTGCTTGGGAAT
This sequence comes from Helogale parvula, assembly GCA_004023845.1. Taxonomy (NCBI): domain Eukaryota; kingdom Metazoa; phylum Chordata; class Mammalia; order Carnivora; family Herpestidae; genus Helogale; species Helogale parvula. The sequence goes on from PJEM01004888.1 coordinate 68,842, forward strand.
TCTGTTTGCGTGAAGTTTTAAGGATGGAAACATTAACGATGAGGTTCCTTCTAGGGCTAAACTGCTGGCAGGTCAGGTACAGCGGTTCAGGGGGGCAGACGTTGGGCCCTGGGTGGCTTGTCAGTGGAGCTCCTGACTCTTGATTTTAGCTCCGGGTATGATCTCGTGGTCCTGAGATCAAGCCCCCTGTCAGGCTCTGCGCTGAGTGTGGAGCCTGCATAAGCTTCTCTCTCTCTCTGTCTCCCTCTCTCTCTCTCTCTGTCTCTCTCTCTCTCTGTCTCTCTCTCTCTCTTTCTCTCTCTCTCCCATCCCCCCTTACCTCTCCCTTTTTCATGAACATTTGCTCATTCTCTCTCTCTCTCATGAAAAGAGGGAGGAAGGAAGGAAGGGATTGTTTAATCCCATTTTACAGATTAGGGATCTGAATCACTGAAACATTAAGTCACTTGCCCTAGATTTCTTACTCTTGAAATGGTGGAGCTGGAAACGCCCAGGACCCTCTGACGGCAGCCTGTGCTCTCAGTCAGGGAATGTGCTGCTACCGTGGGCAGAGGGAGGGAGCGCCCACCTCTGTGGGGCGGGGTGGGGGGCGGGGGGGCACAGCCTCTCTGGCAGGTAACTGTCCGGAAACCTGATGACTAACTCAGCAAACCAGGGTTATTGGTCTCTTAGCACAGTCCTTAGAATACAGTTTAAAAATTCTCACTGACTATTTTAAATTAGAAAAGGAAAAAATTTACCTGTTCATTTTGTTTTAAAGTGTTTAGGTGCTTAAACTTATAAAAAGATTAAGTTGCCTCCAGCACTGATGGGAGATAATGACTATGAAGAAAGGGACTTTTTCAGTGTTTATAGAGATGAAATGTGCGTGTGTATGTGTATACATGTGCGTTCACGCATGCCCTGTTGCAAAGATGGGCTCACATTCTGCAGTTTATTTTATGGCTTAATTTTTTTTTAACTTAAAAATCTACATGTTTCTGCTTTCGAGGTAAATGTATATAGAGCAACTCCTTTTTAATTTTTTTAAACGTTTATTTTTGAGAGACAGAGACAGAGCATGAAAGGGGGAGGGGCAGAGAGAGAGGGAGACACAGAATCTGAAGCAGGCTCCAGGCCCTGAGCTGTCAGCCCAGAGCCCGACATGGGGCTCGAACCCACTGACGGCAAGATCGTGAGCTGACCGGAACTCGGACGCTTTGCTTCACCGCCTGAGCCACCCAGGTGCCCCCACAGCAACTCCTTTTATAAAAAATTGTACAGTACCTATAGGAACATGTCATTTTTAGTCATTCCCCTACTGACAGATTTTTTTTTTTGCTTTTATTAACAATGCTATATCACACCCTCTTCACACACTTTGTCTCTCTTTGCACACTTTCTTCAGGAATTACTTCTGGAAGAGAAGTTGCCAGATTGATGGATATTGTGTGGTTTAAAGTTGGATAGTGGGGCACCTGGGTGGCTCAGTTGGTTAGGCGTCCAGCTTTGGCTCAGGTCAAGATCTCACGGTTTGTGAGTTTGAGCCCCGCGTCAGGCTGTGTGCTGACAACTCAGAGCCTGGAGCCTGTTTCAGATTCTGTGTCTCCCTCTCTCTCTCTCTCTTTGCCCCTCCCTCACTCATGCTCTGTCTCTCTCTGTCTCAAAAATAAACTATAATTATTTTTAAGAAAAAAGAATAAGGTTGGATAGGCAATACCATATGTCCCTTACCAATGGCTTTGCCGGTTTAGACCCCACAGTGGTACAAAGCACCCATTTCCCTACCCTAGATGTCATCATGTCATTTTATTTCTCGCCAGCGCGTGCAACAAAGTTGTTTTGCTTTTCCCTTTGGCTAGTAATGTGGTTCAGCAGCTTTTCGTATTTTTATTGAGCTCTAAAGGTACTTTCATTATAACAGGAACGAAGTGGCCATAACTGCTTCTTGGGTGTTGATATGACGAATTGAGCAGTTTGCTCACTCTCTCGCCCTCCTGGGCGGCCCATGTCACTGGCGGCATCACAGTGTGTTTTCTTAACTGGAACCCAAAAATGTATCGAAGAGAAGGAAAATATCCAGAAAACTTCCATTTCATTGACTATTGTGACTTTCCTGTCAGTTAACTTAAAAGCATTTATAGAAAAGTGTTTGATGAGCAATATTAGAGATTCAGGGATTTTTCATTCTTTTGGGGAATTAATGACTTTTTATTTCCAGACGCAAATGTTCTGTCTTATATCTGAAACTCATGAAGTTTAGCGTCTCTTTGAATGGAGCTCTTAAAATCTAGTTAAATATTTTCTTATAACTCATTTTACAGGCTGCTTGGTTGGACTTTTCAGGGATGAGCATATTAATGGCAATCTGCGTCTTGTAATTCTTGTATTTGTATTTTTAGTTGGAATTTTCCTTGTAAACACGATAAGCAATTGATGGTTTGAAGAAAAAATGTGAATAGCTGTGGGTGGAGTTTCCTTAAAATAAAGAGGGAAAAGCCAACATCAGGAGCATATGGTTACTGGTAACGAGACCACTGTGTCAAGAAAACAAAATAACAACAATAAGACACCAGAACTGCCTTGATCCGTGCTCATTCACATCATTAGGGCTCAGACCATATTGCAAAACAACCCAGCGTCCTTAGGATTTCTAGGTGGTTCACTTACAGTCGTGAGCTCCCTTTCTAACTACAGAAAATTTCCCTTCCCACATCTCCAAATTGTTCTGACTAAACTCTTCCACTTCATTCTCTGGCAAGGTCTTGGAGAACTAGACCTTATAATATGTGGCCATTGAAGTAAAAACATTCAGACATTTTTCTGGATCATTTAAGTGTAACAATCAGCCTTTCCCCTCCTGCATTCCTCCACCAAGCCCAGTTTCTTATCACACATCCCAAAGCACAACCTCTTTTCAGTTGTTAAATTTTCTTTTCATTATGGCCAAATGATCCAGGAGGTCTGAGTTAGCCAAGCATTTCCCCGAGGTCCTTTTGCATCTGTGGACTGGGCTTGCGTGCAGTGTTTTTATTCGTACCAGTGAGGTCAAGGAGGTTTTATAAATGACTCTCAGGTACAAGAGTGTTATCAGGACCTAGTAACTATAATGGAAGTGCTCAGTTAGATATTTGTTGGGTGAATCCCTGAATTCTCACGGTAACTTTGTGAAGAGAGCAGGAAATCTACTTCTGCCTCTATTTAGAGATGGAACTCAGAGTAGTGAATCAGGTTCCTTGACCTTCGGAGGGTTTCCTAAAAGAGAGCAGGGTGTTCTGTGGATGGGTCGAGATCCCCAGTTCTTCTGCCCAGCCTTTCACCTCATGTTCAGTGGCCTCTCTGGCACCCAGCACAAAAAGGTGGCATGGAGCAGCACAGCTTTTGGGGCACCTCCACCAGGCCAGTCATATCTCCATCATCTTTGTTTCTTCCTCCGTTAAAAAAGAATTCATGTTAGAACAGGAAGTCACATGATAGGCTGCTGTATAGACGGTTCATAGATCAGAATCTCTGAGCTGAGTTACGGTGCCTCTCACCATTGGTATTTGCACCAGAGGCTCTAGTGTGGGTGTCACTGACTTGTTCTCAGATCCTCCGCTCCTGTGATGTGCCAGGTCCTCTTCAGGGCACCGAAGTCATCCAGGCAGAGGAAACAAGTCCTGCCTGTCCAGGGCCTATATCCAAGAGGTGATGCCTGGCAAGCAAAACCTTTGAACTCGAAGAACATTCCTCATGGCACATGTAGAGGCAGGCAATCCTGCCATCTATTTACTCCCTGTAGCACTCGCCACATTTTTAGACGCTTAATACCAAAATTCAGGACTTCGGTGTGCAGTGGAATGCAGTTAAGCAGGAAAGGAAGGACCTGCAGACTGTGCGCACCCATCAGAGCATGGACCCCCCCAGGTGGCAGTGGGAGGAACTCTTTCTAGCCAAAGGAGTGGAGACAGCAGGTCATAAATTCAGTGGTCTGGATTGGTAGTCAGTGTCCACAACGTCTCACAAGATAAAAGGGCAAGTTTCCTGGTGGTCAGATGAAAGGGGGGACACGGATCCTGGAACCCAGTGGCATTCCTAAGGTCTCATAAAGGTACCGTCCACTCTGCCCTCTCAAACCCACTTATATATATTCCTTTACTGATTTACCTCAAGCCTAGATTTCATCTCAACATGCGAGAGAATAGATTTGCAGGAGGCCTCATAGTATGGAACAGGAACCTCACTGTGAGACAGAGGTTCAGCAGGAGAAATACTCAAGCCATTGGCACAAGTGTGTGGTGGGGCCCACGCTTGGGGTGCTGGGAAATTGTATAATCACGGACGTGGGCTCACACAAGCCATACGTCACCTCATCAATGCACTGCATATATTGGGATCTGGTGACAGCTGGACAGCAGCAGTCTGTGTCACAAGATAAGTTTGAGGCCCACAGTACGACCAAGACTTCTGAGTTGCCCAAAGGACGTCCCATGATTTCACCTTGACCAGGAACTTAAATATGGAAGGAGGGCACTGGGGTGGGGAGGGAGGCCACCTTGACCCATATCTGCTGAGAGGATACTCCACAGTCACGTGAGGGTACTCATCATGACTTCATCCCTACGAGTCCTCAGAGTCCAGCTGAAAGGGCAGGAGACAGCCCAGGAGAGGAGATACCCACTAGAAGTCCTCTCCTCCTCCGTTTCAAATAAAATCCGAGCTGTTTTGTGTTTTCTTATTGGTGTATTTCATTTGGGAAACTTTGAGAAGATTAAAAATCATCTAATGATGTTCTTAGTATCTCCTAGTCTTTAGTGTAAGAAATACCTTGGGGGCGCCTGGGTGGCTCAGTCGGTTAAGTGTCCGACTTTGGCTCAGGTCATGATCTCACAGCTTGTGGGTTCGAGCCCCACATCGGGTTCTGTGCTGACAGCTCAGAGCCTGGAGCCTGCTTCAGATTCTGTGTCTCCCTCTCTCTCTCTCTAATCCTCCCCTGTTCACTCTCGCTTGCTCTCTCTCCCTCTCTCTCCAAGTATAACATTAAAAAAGAAAAGAAATACCTTTTCAGGCATGAAGATTTCCAGGCCGTTCAGCCAGGTGTGCCGCCTCACTAAGCCTGCCCAGAGCTGAGCTGGAGCTGATGCTTTGGCATCCGCTTTAAGAGTCGCTGGCCTAGACCCCAGCCGTAGGGTCGGTGCACCCTTGTCCAATCAGAGGCCATCCGAAGGAACCATTGGCCAGTGGCAGAGAAAGTAAATATTTGCCAGCTTCCTTCTTCCTCTGTTTCCTGGGGAAGTCCTGTAAATGTAGTGCAATCCAAAACCTGTTCAGAGCCAGGGTGGCCCCAGTGGGGGGCTGTAGCACCTTACTTCTGTCTGGAATCGTCTTCTCTGCCAGACCTTTTATACAAAGAGCTAGGTTGGAAAGACAAAGGCACATGGAATTAAATCTTCATTTTTTTAAAAATGTTTTATGTATTTTTGAGACAGAGAGAGACAGAGCATAAGCAGGGGAGCAGCAGAGAGAGAGACACACACACAGAATCCGAAGCAGGCTCCAGGCCCTGAATTGTCAGCACAGAGCCTGACATGGGGCTCAGACCCACAAGCCATGAGATCATGACTTGAGCCAAGTCCGACACTTAGCCAACTGAGCCACCCGGGCGCCCCTAAACCTTCATTCTTTGCCGTTCTTTCCTTGTTCTGCGTTCGGCCTGAGTACCCCGAGTCAGTTGCTTATGGGCTTTACGGGGCAGAGCTCTCTCCTCTACCAGGGCAGGTACACCGTTGTACTTGGAGAGGGGTGGAGGGTAAGCTGCACGAGGCTGTTGAGACAGGGGCTCGGATTCGCAGTGGGTTCCACTGTTTGCCAAATACCATCACATGTACTGTCTCGTGTGATCCTTCCAGGCCCTCGGTAGGGGGACACGTACCAGCAACAGGGTGGCCCCCGCTCACACGGACATTCCCAGCTCATTCTCCTCAACCCTAAGCGGTGGCCAAGGTGTTCATGTCACGTGACCTTCAGACACAGTGTCCAGATCCTGAACCCTCCATTCTGGGGCCTCACAAGGATCGGGGATTTTTGAGTCACAGGCAGATGTTGGGTGTGGGCAGCGGCACCTGGGCACCGCACCCCATCCACCTGTTCCCTCTGCCGCTCTCCCTCCTACCGTGAGGATGGTGTGCCACATGAGTCCCGTTACCCCCCTTTCGTAAACAGGGGCTCCTGGGCTCAAAGGGGCTGTGGTTTCCTCATGGCCACACAGCCAGTAAATGCCAAAGCCAGGCTTTCAGATCCGTTTTGGACTCTCTGGGTCTTCTGGTATTTATCGAGAGTCGTTATTTTATGTCATTTCCAAGTGTTTCATTATCACCGTCAGAATTCACTGAACCGTTTTACTATCACTGTAGCTACCCACACATGGCAATTATGGAGACACGTTGCAATTAGTTTACTTTGGCAGCTTATCACTTTGAGAATTTGGAAGCCAGAGGCCACCACGCATTAGGGTTTTGGGTGGGTTGAGGAAATTTTAAATGAAAACGGATGACGTCTCTGAACCTGGAGTGTTTTACACACGCCTTCCTTCCCACCCTCCTGTGTCCCATTTCCCTGGTGGCTCCGGCCGCTCCCAGCCCCTTGTTTGACTCTGTGCGACATCGCTAGCACCCCTCTCCCTCTCCCACCACCCTGCCCGCAACCCTACTCCGCGGGCAAGAACGTCAACAGCTTGAGGCGCCGTGCAGGGCACGAGCACAGGAGAGCATTCAGAATGTTCCGCGTGTGTCTCGCTGTGGCATGTCAACCAGTGGCAGAGGCTGCAGATGAAAATGGCACTCCTCCTTGGAGCCAGTTGGACTTTCCTAAGTAGGAGCCCCCAGCTCTGCACCCCACCTGAGCCAGGCTCGGGGACCGGGCGGTAGCTCCCGTTGTCACTCGTGGAGCCACAGTCCCACGGTTCCTGCAGCAGGAACGTGTCCAAGTAGGATTTTAAGGGTTATTATTTCCATTATTTCCCTCTTTCCTAGTACAGTAGCTGCTTAAATGTCAGGCGTAAATAGCTCGAGCGCTTTGCAAGCTGGTTCAGTTCTCAGCCTGAAGAAAAATCTGTCTTCCTCGCACAGTCTGGGAGCTGCTCCTGAAGCTTCCCCATTTATAGACTCCGTATGAAAATGAAGAGTCATTTTCTCCACCACGTCCAAGGAGGAGACTTCGTAGAGTTCTAGCTACGTGAAGACCTGAGTGATTTTGAGGGCCACAGCCAGGAGCCCCCAAAATGACCACCAAACTGTGGAGATTCCGCTTGGCAGATATCATTTGATACATAAGGGTTATGAGAGAAAAACTGCTAAGGAATTGTTGTACATTATACAGAATCTAGGAATACTTATGGCATGATTTCATGGTAATAATAACTGCTCCTGTTTACTGAGGGTCTACTGCGCACCAGGGAAGAGCATAAACGTTTTTATAAGCACTCTGGTATATCATGCTTCCCACAACCCCGTAACATAGGTATTATTTTAAAAGAAAATGAGGCCCAGGCAGGAAAATAATGTATCCAAACTGGGTAAATTAACACAGCTGGTTAATGGGCCGTTCAGGATTCAAACCCAGATCCAAGTTTTCGTGCAATGGGTAGAAATAAAATAGTGACTAAATCACAAAATTGGCCAAAAGAAATCCCTGAAATGTTTTTGTTTCTACTTTTGAGGGCTTTTAGAATTTTTTTAGTGGTTGGTTAGGTGATTTTATTGATTTTTATTCATTCATTCAATGCTTTCTCCCTATGGAAGGGGAACGTTATGGAATGTTGGTCCGGTGTGAATAAATTGCCTCTGATCTGGCAATAAGGGACATCAACAAAAATGCCAAGATTCTGTTTGAATTCATTTGGCCCGTGAGCTCAGGCCCTGGTGGTTTGGAAGAACTCTGTCACCACACAGACCAGGGTTTGAGCCGTCCCGCTGCACCTTGGTGGCTCTGAGGGTTTGGAGGAGTTATTTTAACTTGTCTGCTTCTTTGGCTCAAACTCGGGATGATGCTGCTTACTCCAACGTTACTGTAAGGATAAAGATTTTCTGTATGAAGCACATAGGACAGTGGGTGCCTTGGAGCAAAGAAATATCAGTCCCTCTCCTTGCTTCTGATAGAGTTCCCTGGCTGGTTGGCGTATCACTAACCAGAGTGTTCTACAAAAATTGCCAAAGCAAGGGGACTGCAAATGGAAAGGCTCTGAACTTAGCAGGAACTAATATAGTGGCTGTTTTACTTTTGCTGCCCATGTATTTTTAAGATAAAGGCTAGACCCGTAAATAATTCCAAATGCCTGGATGTTTGGAAATACTAAAATGGTTGCATGCATTTTCCTCTTCTCTCTCGTTTGCATGGTATCACATCAGCAAAGTCCTGGTTAGAAAGGCAGGGAACGCAGCAATTCCTCTGCTTCCGATCTCTTCGTCTCTGCAGTGGGAACATTTGCCTGAATCCCCTCCTTACAAGGCAGGAGTATCAGATGCCTGCCTGAGAAGGAGTCTTCCAAGTACTCTCCCAAGGCGCCCTGTGAGTCCTAAGCCTATGATTTGCTGGGTCCTTCTTTGAGTAAGGTTGCAGTGTATGAAATCAGACTAACGGTGCCTGCGTGGCTTAGTCAGTTGAGCGTCCAACTCTTGATTTCGGCTCAGGTCGTGATCCCACAATTCATGGTTCAAACCCCACATTGGGCTCCATGCTAGCAGCGTGGAGCCTTCTTGGGATTTTCTCTCCCTCTCCCCCTCTCTCTACGTCTCCCGTGCTTGTAGTCTCTCTCCCTCTCTCAAATAAATAAAAATGTTAAAAATAAATAAAATCTGGGGCGCCTGGGTGGCTCAGTCGGTTGGGCGTCCAGCTTCGCCTCAGGTCATGATCTCATGGGTCATGGGTTCAAGCCCTGCTTTGGGCTCTGTGCTGACAGCTATCTCAGAGCCTGGAGCCTGCTTCAGATTCTGTGTCTCCCTCTCTCTCTGATCTTCCCCTGCTCACACTGTCTCTCTCTGCCTCTCAAAAATAAATAAAAGACATAAAAAAATTTTTTAATAAATAAATAAATAAAATTAATGAAATAAGATAAAATCAGGTGAACAAGTCCAGATGCTGAAGACCACATGCTTGTGGCCTCCAGGAGCATTAGCAGAGTCTTGCCTATGCTTCCCCCTCTTCTTCTGGTTGGCTTGTGTCATGGCTCACGGGAGGCATTCACAGGGGCAGCTCCAGGGTCCTGAGAGAGTAGGAGGAAATGCGTGAAGAGCCATAAGAGAGTTGGAGAAGGAGAAACCAATGAGGCCGGCTGAAGGGAGTAGGGTCGTGCGTCTTCTCTGTATGTCCCCATGCCTGGGCTCTCTGGTTTGGGCTGTCCCGTTCATCATCTGTGTTCATCCATGCTTCTGCCCATGTAGTAATTCTAGAACTGAGGCAAAAAAAATCCTCTCCATTCCCTAAAGTAACCCACAAAATTATAGTCTCAGTGGAAAAATAATTGGAGCCATAAAGCTCATAAATATATATCCTCCCTGAGACCTGGCTAGCCAACACCTGTGCCCACCAAAGAGTTGATGCACCAGCCTGTGCCTCCCCTCCTCCCCGGCTCCAATCGGTCAGAGCTGCCGGCGGAGGAAGCGTCACCAGGGCCGGTCCCCAGCAGAGTCGTGGGATGGCCTCCTCACAGGGACCTGTCATCATGAGCCAGGGCCAGACGGAGGGCGCCACCACTCAAAACTTTCATGAAAGTTGTGAGAACATCCACACTTCTTTCTCCTCTGTTGCCTTTTCTGCTTCCCACCCTGCAGAATCTTGGAGAAAAGAGTCAGAGTCTATCCATCCCTTAAAGAAAATGTCCTTTTTATTGTTTGCCGTACATTGTATGAAACTCTGTTACTTGGTTTATGTATCTGTGTTTCCCTCCAAAACACAGTCTCCAGGAAAGCACACAATGAGTTTTAGCCACCATTGTGTCTCCAGCGCTCAGGTGCTTAGTAGATAGTTGTTGAGTGAATGAAAGCAGGAAGCTGGAAATATTTGTGTTGGGAGAAGAAATGGGGAAATGGCATTTACAGGGTGCTGACGCCTGCACGCCAGGCACACGCTCAGCACTTGACATGGGTCTTCCCTCCAGTCCCACTCTTACCTTATCAACTAGATACCTCGAGCCTTCTACGGTGCAGTGGGGTCAAATACACACTGATCCGTGTTCCTTCCGGAAGGTCCAAGACACAACTGGCTCCCAAAGCCTGGCAGTGGCCGGCCGCAGCAGCGCCTGGCCTGACCCCCGAAACGATGCCCTCAGGTAACCCGGAAGTGATTGCCGTCAGCACTCATAAAGGATGCTTCCCAGCCTGCTCAAGCCACACCTGCTTGGAGAAGTGGTTCTCAGGGACCTTTCTGATGCCCGTGAGGGGCTTCCCTGTGGGCTGCCTGCCCGTCTAAATTGTCACCGTGGTCCGGGCAGAGCTTTCCACAGGAGGGGTCAGTCTTGATTCTGGACACCGTCCATCTAGTGTTTTTTTTTTGGTGCCCAGAGTTCGGTGGTGGTTCCCAGCCTCACCTTCAAGGAAAACGAGAATTAGGTTCTGTGAAGCCAGCTGCTGCATAAACAGACCTGCTGGGTACACCGCTCCTGACTCAGAGCCTTGGTGAGGTGCGGGCTGATGGTGTCGCTCCCCATCTACAGGGGTGAACAGTTGGTGATGCGCTTCAGGCCACCATCCTGTGTTAGGGATGCTGGGGTCAGGCTTGGTGCCACTCCCAGTGGGCATGGCCAGCTATGCCCACAGCATGCACGGAAGAAAATGGGCGCCATCTTCCCTCTTCCTTCTCCTACTTCTGGGGGAGAATGTGGCTCACTCCTTCGGGAGAGCGGAAATGCCCTGGAAGTTTAGCTTCAAACGGTGCTCATCCGCCCTCTTGAGGGTGGCAGGTTGGCTGGCCATCATTTACTGACATATTTTGGTTTCTTTCACAAAGATTGGAGTGGTAAATATTCAAGGAAAAGATCAATGTAATGAAGAGTCTAATGTATTTTCTTACCTTGAAGGCCATGAGTCTAAGAGGCATTGTCTGGCTTTTATTTAAACTCTGGGTGGTGGGCCATATGTTTTTCCTTCAGGAATTTAGCCAGAAACATTTCTTTTTTCTTCTTCTTTTTTTTAATTTTAAAGTTCATCTGTTTATTTTGAGAGAGGGAGAAAGCATGCGCAGAGGAGGGGCACAGGAGGGAGAGAGAGCATCCCAAGCAGACTCCGCACTGTCAGCGCAGAGCCCAGTGTGAGGCTCAAACCCACGAATCCCTGAGATCAAGACTTGATCTGAAGTCAAGAGTCGGATGCTTGGCCGCCTGAGCCACCCAGGTGCCCCATCACCAGAAACCTCTCTGAAACAAGGGCCACTCACCATGGGGGGGGGCAGAGTGCCCTGGAGCTGGGCTGCCCTGTACGGTAGCCAGAGCCACACGTGGTGGTTTAAGTTTCAACTAATTAAAATTAAATGCAGTTAAGGAGCCGGTTCCTCTGTTGCCCAAGCCCCACCTCGAGTGCTCAGTAACCCCTGCAGCTCCCGTACTGGACAGCGAGGCACAGGTAGAGAAAGATCATTTCGGTCATCGAAGAAGGTTCTGTTGGACTGGTGCCGCCCTAGAGAACACCCTTCTGTGATTGTATGTAGTCATGAAATTCCTCTCTCTTCTGACCTCCCCCCCGACCGCCCCCTCCACTTTGGGAAGGAAATGCGCACCCAGTATCATTAGCAGCAGCAGTGACTGTGAACTCCTGATCGAGCCTGTCATCACAAAGTCCTCAGGGACCCCATGTGAAAAGGCGAAGAGGAAGGTTTTTTTAAGAATGAAGTTTTGTGAGGGGTGCCTGGGTGGCTCCAACCATTGAGTGTCCAACTCTTGATTTCAGCTCAGGACCTCACAGTTCGTGGGTTCGAGCCCTGTGATGGACTCAGCACTGACAGTGTGGAGCCTGTTTGGGATTCTCTCTCTTTCTCTTTTTCTGCTCCTTTCCTGCTCAAGCTCTCTAAATAAACAAACAAAAACATTTTAAAAAAGAATTAAGTCTAGTGATGCATGAAGCCCATAGAGAATATTAGGGGAGAAAAGAGAAAACAAAGCAATATATATAACATGCCAGCTTTGTGTGTATGTATCTGGCCGTGTCTGAATGTGGAAATAGGGAAAGTTTTTGCTCTCTTTGTTTATACTAGTCTACGTTTTCTAGTTGGTACAATTAATTTCAAATAATTTGTTTCAAGTTTTTATTTAAACTCTAGTTAGTAAACATACAGTGTAATATTGACTTCAGGAGTAGAATTTTGTGATCCAAATATTTTTTATAATTAGAAAAATAGGCATGTTTTTATTTTTTTAATGTTGATTTTTAAAAGGGAGAGAGTGAGTGGGGGAGGGGTAGAGAGAGGGGGGACAGGGGATCTGAAATGGGCTCAACGCTGATAGCAGACACAGGGCTCGAACTCCGGAACCATGAAATCATGACCTGTACCGAAGTTGAATGCCTAACTAACTGAGACACCCAGGTGCCCCCAGCTGTGGTTTTAGAAGGGAAAACACTTCCCCAAAATCAACAAGAGGAGGAATGATTCTCCTTGACCTTCAAGAGCTACAGCGTGGGTAGATCCAGTTTATCTGCAGATTCCTTCCTATGCTCCACCCCCTCCATTTTCAGAAGCAGAATAACTTGTACAATGGGGGAGAGGTAATTTTATGACTAAAGGTGACAGCTAACATTTATTGCCAGCCTGAATATATGTGTCTGCTTTTACGCTATCATAACTGTGTGCTCTCTCTCTGACAGCATTCTCAACCCTCAAGGACAAGGTATTATCTTCTGTTTCTTTAGTCCCTCCAACAGCACATTGGCCAGCACCTGAGAAGCGTCGTTGACTGATTGACTGACTGACAGATTGGCTGACCTTGCCATCATTCGTGTCTCATGCCCACAAAATGTGTTAACATCTTGCCTCATTTTGCTTTTGGGCCGAGAGGTCGTGTTCCATCCAGATTCACTACACGAAATCCACCAGCTGGAATGCAGGAGCCATTCATCAGGAGACGAGCTAGGCTTCCTTAGGGTTCGTGTGTGGGGCAAGACCCTAATGGAATTTTTAAAAATTTTGTTCATTTTATGAAAACAGCCCTGGGAAGAGGGTGTGTTAAAGCTCTTTGATTTGACTGACCACAGCCATCCACACCAATGAATTTGGCGTCTCTAGTGACTGGCTTCTTGGAAGGGGGGGATTTAGTAAAGAGGATTTTCTTTGCCCGAGTTGGCCGTGAGAGAGATCAGACATGCTTGCGGGGCCATTCTGGTTCCCACTGTTCCGGTGTCAGCCAGGAGCCCACAGGCAGGAACCTCATTCCGACCCAGGCTGACGTGGAAGCCTGGGGGGCGGAGCCCGGAATGCTGGGTGTGTTTCACCACACGCCACACCTTTCACACTCGCACATCACAGCACTCAGACGGCGTTGAAGCCAGGTGACATCTCTGCTCGCTGAGAAGCATGAGAGAAGCTAGGGAAGAGAGAGCATTGGTTTTCACAAAAGGCCAGTGAAGGTCTGTATCCGCTGACTCACCTATCTGCGGAGTTGTGGGAATTTAGTGAGAAGCATCCTCTCCCCTCGGGAAGGTGACAGTGCACTGAGGGACGCCGTCAGGGAATGTATGGTGACAAATGTGCGCGGAGCCATCACAGCAATATAAATAGCAGATACTGTCTGTTCTCCTCTGAGAGGAGACATTCCATTCTAATAAACCAACCGTGTGGTCCGTGGTCATGTGTTCATCCTGGTATACGTGACTGGCCACCTGGTACCCAAAGTCAAGATCGGTCCAAGGGCCCCCCCAGACCTCGAAGCTGCTCATTTGCGTTTCCTTCAGATCACGCAGACATGTTGCTGCTTTGAGCTTGCACTAGAGGTGAGCGCGGAAATCAGGACGTGTGTCAGTCAGGGCAGGATCTGGGAACCAATATGGGCAAGATGTGCACAGCTCAGGTCCCCACAGGGACAAGAACGTTCCAGAGGATTTTACCGGGGAAGCGGGTGTGCGCCACATGCCTGCTGCTGTTTCCATTTGGTTATTGTTGAGGGACTGACTTGTTGCCTTTTTGAAAATTTTATTTCTCTTAATAATTAGGTTGGGGTGGGGTTTAACTCCTCTCATGTTCATAATCACTCAGTGAGGTGCAGGTACCATTTTTAACCCCATTTTACAGATTAGTAAACAGACACTGGGAGGCTACGTAATTCACTAAGACTACGCATTTGGTAAGTGGCTACACAGGGTCTTGAACCCAGGAAGTCTGGTTCCAGCATACTTGCCCTTCACCACTGTGAAAATTCAGAAAAATATAAAGCCCACACTGTACACCTCATGTTAGGTAACTTGACAGTAGATCATACCTTAAGAAAAGAAAAAATATATATGTATAAAGCCAGAAAAAACCAGCCCAGTGACAACCACTGACACGTAACTGTGACGTCCGTGCTCTGCACAGGCTCCCACGTGACTGCGCCTTGTCTCCATGTTCCGCTTCATATCTTGCTTTTGTTTTCTCCTGAATCTTACATAATTATCTTTCCGTGTTGTTGAAAACCCCTCGTAAATACTGTCTTAACACCTACTTAATGTTCCCATCGCGTAAGTGCACCTCTTTGCTTGAGCATCCCCTTACGGTTGCCCATTTGGCTCTTGGGTTTTCTGTTCCAACAACTAGAACTGTAATGACTGTCTGTGAGCAGAATTTCTTGTTCTTTGTTTCTTTAGAGAGAATGCGAGAGCATGCAAGAGGGAGGGCAGAGAGAGAGAGAGAGAGAGAGAGAATCCTAAGCAGGCTCCACACCATCACCATGTAGCTAGACCTGGGGCTCGAACCCACAAACTGTGGGATCATGACCTGAGCACAATCAAGAGTCAGACAGTTAATGACTGAACGACCCAGGCACCCCCTTCTGTACCTCGGAAAAGAGTTTGAGAGTACATCCTCAGAAGTAAAATCCCCAAATCCACCTGTATGAACATGAACACTACTAGGGCTCTAGATCTAGGTTGTCCAGTGGTTTTCCGAGAGGCATGTACTCTCTCAGTGTCCGAAGCACTGGAAAGAAGTGACTTTGTCATTCTCACTCCAGCACCGAGAATGATTTCTAGAAATCTTCACTAGTGTGATAGGTAGAATGTGGCATTTTATTGTTGTCTGGATTTTATTTCTTTGTTGGCCAGAGGATTGGGTTTGTCCATATTGGCTGATCAATTATATGAATCTTCGAGTGGTCTGGTCTGGTCCTTTGCCCGTGTGTTGATCAAGATCAGACAGAAGCCTTTGGGGGTCAAACAGAGAAAGGCCAGTGGTTTCCCAGTCTTCTGCCTGGGCATGGTATTTCCCCGGGCATCTTCCTAGTCTGTACTGCCATGCATTTAACCTGCCCCCCAAACCTCATGTGCATTTTTCTCTGGATTCTACATAAAGTATACTACTGTCAGCTTACAAAGGATATTAGTTCATTTTCTGCTGTGAGTGTGCTCTAAATCTGCACTGGTCCCTCCGTCTTGGATCGTAAGCTCCTGGAGAGCCAGCCTGTGTCTTTATGAGCAGTTCAGCACACTTTCTTTGGTGACATCCCCAGCAACCACAGATCAGGCCTCCTGGACAAGGGTGATGGGAGCATTTGCACAGGCCACCTGGAGCGTACTAACCAGAAACGAGAAGGGTTAAGGGGCAGGCTGGACGTGGCCATGCGCTCTGGTTGTGCTTAAAGAGAACTGGAAAGAACCCCATAACACGTCCCCTTCCTGTTGATCACTAAGAATAAGGGGCAGGTCTAATGGAGGAAGGCACGCAAAACTGAGGACTCCACACCCAATGAATTTGTCCCAAGCTCTCCATCATTTAATATGAGCCCCGGGTCCCTTTCTCTATGAATCCCTCGTGTTTTTTTCCTACCAGAAACGGAGTAGTGATCTCAAGAATAACTGATGTTTATACAGCACCTTAAAATGTGATATATGGTCTTGCATATCCCTTAATCTTCACTATCACCAGTGAAACTGACATATGTTGCCTTTGAGGGAACAGACACAAGGAACTACAACCTTCCCTTCAATAAAGTGTCAAATGAAGATTTCATTACTAGAGTTTTCAAGGCATCTTATGCTCCAGAGAAACAGTCCATTTCCTTACATGTATCACGAAGCAAGGAGGAAGTGGAAATGGTGAGATATCTTGGAAGGTGCGGAGGATTGTGGGAAAGGACCGCAGACATCCCAAGGAAGACTCCATTACATGAGAAAAAAAATGGAAAGAGATCAGTGAAACACGATCAGCAGAACGTTGATGATTATTTTCAAATATTAAGAAACCTTTTCCTATTCTTTCATTACATTGAAGACATTACATTGTCCTCACTTCCAGTTTTCCCATTTACTGCAGAGATCAACAACAGTAATATATTCTAGCACTTCCCGTCTATGGGGTACTCTGTGTACCTATTCAACATAGTGAAAAAGCTATAAAGGGGTTTGAACGTATCTGCTAGAAGGACGGATGGATGGACAGATCGATTTTGCTTTTGTTTTCTTGTTAAGTGGGCCTTGGTAAGAGCACACTTCAGGCTTCACCAAATGTGAAAAGCAGAATAGAATGTAAGCTAGAGGAAGTTAAAAGATGTCCTCCAATGCAGTGGAGGGACCAGCTTGGAACATTCTCTGACGGGCAGGCTCACAGTCTCCAGGACTCTTTAGAGCATGTGGGGAAGGTAAGGAGCCCTTCCGCATCTAGAACTGGAGCAGGAGATAAAAATATCAGAAACCCACAAGCTGTGTTGGCCCCCGAAGCTAGAAGAGCTTCTGCTCAAATAGTGCATTTCAGAGGCTCGCTTACAAGATCTTACAGGCGGGCTTAAGAGTTAAAGGCATTTTGTCGCACGAAGCCATGCCACGCGAGGGTCTGGCTGTGCCGGGTGGTCGTTGGTACTCGCGTTCTGTGGTAGCTCACTGCCATGTTTGCGTTTCAGGATTTTATGGGCAGCTCCAGACGTTCTGCCCCCCGCAGTACCCGGACCCCCAGAGAGCCGTGCTGCCCAGCAGCTCCTGCAGTGCGGCGCCTTCCTTCGAGGACGGCCTGGCCCCCACGCCCATGGGGCAGGCGGGCTTGGACATGTTCCACAGGGCCTTCTCGGCCCACTCGGGCCTTGCAGGTGTGTTGACTGGGACTCGGAAACCCCGGCCGGCCAGCAGGCGAGACCGGGACTAGACTCGGCGCGGCACGTGACCGCAGCACATCCTCTTGAATCCGCCCCTGAAGTATCTCTCATCTTCACCCTCCTCTCCAGCCGCACCTTCACCACCCTAGTTCAGAGGCCACAGTGTCCCTCCCAGACTGTGACAACAGTGTATCCTTCCAGAATGTTCCTGAGTCGACTCTGTCTTGACCATTCGTCCCTCTGCACCACCATGAACATCGCCTTCCAAAAGTGAAGGACAAAATAAGTCCCTTCCCTCCTTGAATACTTGAGTCTCCCGTTGCCTAAAGAATGAAGTGTCCTCTCGGCGAGGCGGTCAAGGCCCCCGAGATAGGCCCGGGCAGACTCTCCAGGCCTGACCTCACACCCATCTCCCTCTATGTACCGCCAATGCTCATGGCCCCACAGCCCCTTGCTCCCTGTCTTTGTGCTCTGTTTCCTCCTTCTGGAATGTTCTTTCTTTACCTCTCCACCTGTGAGACTCCATCTTTCTTTACAACTCAACTGTGATCATCTCCTTTCTGAGGTCCTCTTCGCCCTTCCCCGGAACACTTGACTTTAATTTGTACTCAGCCCATATTTTCTGCCAAGACTTACCTTGGCCATGGGCCTGCAGGTCAGCCTCCTTCCCCGCCCTGGTCCCTGAGACAGAGAGCCACTGCCACTAAAGAGCCTCGCCCTGGGCCCCTGCTCAGCAGTGGCCGCAGGGCACACGTGGCGGGTGTGGACGGGCGGGACCGTTGACTTCCAGCTGTTTCTCTTCCAGTGTATGATTTGCCGTCAGCCTCCTCCAGCCTCTTTGGGGAGTCTCTGCGCGCCATGCCCGACGACGCCACGTTCTTGCAGCTCAGCGCCGTGGACCGCTGCCCCAGCCAGCTCTCCTCCGTCTACACCGAAGGCTAAAAGCTCCACGACCACTGGCCTCCGGAACCTTGTGTCGCTCGCCGCCTCGTACCTTCACACCCTCACTGACCGCACGGGAAGGCCGCCAGCCGCGTCGGTGGGCCCTGCAGCGTCACCGGCGGGACCGGGCCGGGCCGCCTCTCCAGGACTGTGTGTGGCTGCTGCTCTTTCTCTCCAGCTTTGCTGGGACCTGCAGGACTGTCTCTTCAAAGGGAATTTAGACTCACTCTCCCAGACACCTGTTCCTTCCAGCCGTCAGCTCTCAGACGACACCGTTGAAATGACGCACACGTGGAAGTGCAGTCTGGGGACCCCGCGGCACAAAACTCCAAGGAGGGAAGGAAAGCCCGGGGTGGCCGAAGCCCAGAGAACTGCACCAGATGAGCGAACTCTGAGCCGAAGCTCTGCCCCCCTCGGGCTCTGCTCTCAGAGGAGCCCCGTGCCCGGTGCCCCTCGAGCTGGCCGCGTCTCCGCCCTGCCTCCCCCTGCGCTAACTGATCCCTTTTCAGTATTTCTCCAGAAGCAAGCTGAGGTTCTATTAGCACCGTCCCCTGAAAGGCACTACAACCTGTTTTATATTCCAGCAACTTATCTTAGTTCTTTTATGCTAAAGACTTGTTATTTACACCTACTTTTAAAGGAAAAAACAATATTTAGAGGTCTGCTCTTTGGATGGAAATAATTATCTTAATCACCCCAGCTACACCCATTTTTGCCCCAGCCAGGGCTCCGCCTGGGCCCCCCTTGCAGCACTGGGGAGCTGCCCCCAGAGTGGTAGTTTTGCACTGAGCAAAAGCCGCCTGAGGGAAATGGGGTGCGCCCACACACCCCTTTCCCGCTACCATAGCAGAACTCTGGTGGGCTGACTATGTGAGGCGACTCCCCGTTGAAGACCGAAGACCTTGTTTGGCGGAAAGGGTCGTTGATTGGTGGACCCTTGGCCTCCGCCCTTGCCCGGGTCGTGCTAGAAGGCGTGGGAACAAGGACACACCGAGTTGAGATCCTGGGTACTCTCAGAAAGCCAAACGAGAGGGGCCCAATGTCCAGTTGTTTTGCACAGCCTCTCTTGCCTCCGTTAGGATGTCCGCTTCTCTGTCTGTCTGTCTGTCCCTCCCTCTACGCTCTTCTCCCTCCTTGCCTTGTCACCTTCCTCCTGTCTCTGTCCCACTCGCCCACGCCCACGGCCCGCCCGGCGCTCCTGGCAAGGTCTGCCCAGGGAGGCGAGAGGAGGGAGGGATCGGGCAGCAGAAGTTCACTTTTCCCTGAAACTCTGGTTTGAGGGCCTGGAATCGCCACGGAGCTCTTGGTCATTTGGTAGCAGACCTGAATAGGAAGCCACTCTCTGTGATGCGCTTACAAAGCTATTAAAAAGCATCATTTAAGTCGTGCTCAGAGGCCACAGAAAGTAGCCAGCCCCCAGAGAGGCCTGGTAAACTCTGGCGTTCCAGAACTATCGTGTTTCTTTTCTCTCTCCTCAAGAATGTGCTCTGAACACGAATGGAACAATGCGGTTTGCCCCACTGGGGTCAGCACAGGCTTCAGGAAGAGGTAACCAGCCAGGCGTCCGGGGATGCTTCGCGTCCAGACAGACCAGTCCCCCCAGCCGGGCCCGCGGTCACTCGCGTGCTGCCTGGCGAGGACTGATCCCAGCATGTCGCGTAGTAAGGGGACTAAAGAGCCACGTGTGGGGTCTGCCTTTACGGTGCGCGAGATCAGCCGACTAGTGGGCTCTGATCTAAGGAAGGCCACCGTGTGGGCGGCCGGGCCCACGGCAGGGCTGAGTCACCCGCCTTACAAAGATGTGCTCTGCGTTCCGAAGGGGGGGCTCTTGGCCCCCGCCCGCCCTGCGGGCTTCGTGGGCTACGTCACGTGGCCTGACCCAGGACACCTGCATGCCAACTACTCTCCCTTGTGTGTCCTTTGTCACACTCGACAGAGGAAGGTGAAGCCCCAGTATCTTTAGGGAGACAGCATGACGTCCTCAAATACTGGAGCTCGCATGGGGAGCTCAGAGCATGCTGCGCTTGTGCGACGAGGGAGGAAGAAGACGACCAGAAGCAGGGCTGTTAATGCAGGGATCTTGGCAGTGCTTTGTGGCTTTTCTATAATTTACAGGGACAGGAGCAAGGAGGGTGAAGCCAGAAGCTGCGTCCGGGCCTGGTGTGGCCGCGAGGTCAGCTGTCCCCTCACATCCCGTCACGTGTGTCCCGGGAGCTTCGGGTTGGAGTCAGGGCCTCAGGGCATGACACACTCGGGCTCCTCGTAGATGGCACCGGCTGTCCTTAGAGTCCCGAGTCTCACCTGACCTTAAAATCTGTCCCTTGCTTGCTTCCAGCCTTGCGCAAGATTCGTATCTGCAGTCATCAGTATGTCTGTAGCCAGCAGAAGCAGAAACTTCAAAACATTCATTCCCTCCGTTTCCTGCCCTTTTCGGTCTCGATATGTAACCATTTTCATAAACATCTGAATGGAGATTGTCATTCCCCTTTTTTTTTTTTTGGAAAAAAAAAACCTGGTGCTCGTGAAAATACAGCCCAAAGCCAGTTATCCTATTACATTAAAAAAAAAAATCAGTCTGCTTAGAGACATTTCATTTGCTGCATTGTCTTAATTCCCTAAAGGGACCACTTTAGAACGTCAGTTGTAATTTAGTTCTGATCAGCCGTTAAATATTATTTGAGCATTTACTGGTCCTGTGGGGGGTCTCCCTCTAACCATGTCCCCCCCCCCAATTGCACAGGTGACTCTGAAGAGGACAGAAGGCCTTCAGGGGACCCACCGACGAGCCGCGTTGGTGGCTCTGCCCTGTTTAACTGACCAGCAGCTGTGCAGCACATGCGT
>PJEM01004888.1:96393-142893 GCA_004023845.1 Helogale parvula
GAAGGGAAGGGAGCAGGTGGTTTGGGGCAACTACAGAGGGTGGCTTGGGCCCGGAGCCCTGTGCTGACGTGAAACCTCAGGACCTGAGTCCGAGAGAGAAAGGAGGGAGGGAGGAAGGGGCCTGGATGTTGGCGGGGCTGGAGGGGGAGGTAGCGAGCGCATGAGAAGCTGGATAAAGCAGCACCAGTACAGACCCAGCCGATCCCAGCGCGAGCAAACGCAGGGATTTGGATTCCATTCCTTCCTTTGACACGTGTCTCCTGAGCTCCACGCCCCACACTGTGTGCCGGCGACTGTCCTGGGGGCTGGGGAGAAGGCAGGCACACGCGGTCAACCCTGCCCTTGGGGTGTGATTTCTAGCAGGCTGAGGTTTCAGTCTGGTTGTCTGCAGGTACGAGGCTGTGAGTAGTGAGGGTTGCAATCCTCCAGGAAGCAGATGCTGAGACAGAGTTGGGGTGCAGGGAGTTCACTGGACAATGCCACCCTGAGAGGACCGTGTCTCAGCTGTTGCTGTCTTGGTCACTCATTGGCTGAGGTCCTTCCAGAGTCTCCAAAGAAGTTAATGCTGTCAGCCCAGCACGGGCTCCGAGGCAGTGCACTGGGGCAGGGTTCTTCTGTGCCCCCCATAGAGTATTGGGGAGCACAGGTCCCCCATCAGTGTGTTTTGCAGTTTTCCATGGATAGGTGCACTCACGCACACTTTTGAAAATGGACTCCTGACTCAGCCCTTCCCCTGCTAGCTTGCTCACACACACACACGCATGCACACACGCGCACACACACGCAGTCACTGGGATTTCAGCATCTCACACGTTGTCTCTCAGGGCTAGCCCCCCCCCCCCCCCAGGGAGCAGAGGATGAGGAACTGGATGACCTATTGCTTTTTCTCACATCCTGGGAGGGCACTGAGGAAGGTCACGGACTTTGGTGTCAGGCACGCCTGGTTGTCCTCTGCCACTACACACTTCACAGCGTCATGAGAAAGCCCCTCAACAAGGCTGCTCGGGGTCCGTTTCTTCTCCAGCAGGAAGGGTCCTGCTGATCTCACAGGCAGCGGGACAAGCATGTAGATTATCTGGCACCGCCCCAGGCACATGTGACATCCTCGCTGAAGAGGGTTGCAGTTCCCTACACACCACTGCTCACGCAGCCAGCACCGCGATCACTTGTGACGAGAGCCCAGCACGGACCATGTTCGTGGATCAGCGCGCGGAGCAGGAAGGAAACGAGCCAGGCCGGAGCACAGGCAAGCCGTGAGGTCGTCTGCGGCCGCCGCCTGCAGGGTCTGTCTTTAGCTTCTGCTCAGTGCACCTGGCACACACACAGGTGCCCTTTTACCATCCTCCTGGGGCCGTTTGAAGAGAAGAGCTGTCTTTATTTATTTTTTTTAGTTTATTTATTTATTTTGAGAGAGAGAGAGACAGAGAGTGAGCAGGGGAGGGGCACAAAGAAACAGAAAGTCCCAAGCAGGCTCCACGCTCTCAGCGCAGAGCCCAATGTGGGGCTCAAAACCACAAACCGTGAGATCATGACCTGAGCTGAAACCAAGAGTTGGACGCTTAACTGACTGAGCCAAGAGTTGTCTTTAAAAGTGGACAAGAGGTCCTCCTGCATCAACCCTGTGCCCGCTCCACCGGCGCCCCTTCCCCCACACTTGCCCCACAGAGCGAGGAGCTCACGCCAGCACCAGAAGCTGCTCGCCTCCCCTTCTAGACCCACCCCAGGTGTCTGTGGCCTCAGAGCCCCCCATCGGGCAGCCCCGGGGCTGCTCCCAGGAGGGGCCCAGGTCACTCCTGTGCACCCCCACCCCCAGGCCTGAGGGCTGGCCAGGCAGTAGCTGTGTGTGGGAGTGTGGATGACTCTGGACACGGCCCAAGGTTGGAGCTCGACACAGAAACTGAGCTGGCCACGTGTGAGCATGAGGCCATCTCACAGCTGAAGACGGGACCAAAGGTCTGAAGAGAAGGGGAGTGGGTCACAGGCAGGAGGCCCAGCTGGTTCTCCTGGACCTACTGAGTCCCGGCCCAGAAATCCGAGGACTCTCTGATCATTCTAAAGCAAACCTGGTCTCCGGCTTGTGGTGGAAGCACACTTGTTAAGAGGAGACATTAGTTCATAACCTTCCCGGCGTGCTTTGGGACGTTTAAATATTTAGATCTCTGAATTCATGAGCCTCCACCTAAGACCCACAGTCTTGTTGCAGCTCCTGTATGTGTTGGAGGCAGGCCTGGGAGGATTCCTAGAGCTGGAGCCAGGAGTCTCAGTCCATGCAAACTCCCTGTCGTGTGTCCCAGCGTCAGGGCCCAAGAAATACCCTGACAGGCTCCAGACAGCAAACCGTGTACAATGCAAACATTTGATGTCGTCTAAGACTTTGCAGAACAAAATGTTGCATCATTCTTTCTATTCCGAGAGCTTCCTGACTCGGCTGTGCCCTTCACGTTGAGCAGGTGTGGACCGTGTCTCCGTTGCTGGAACACGGAACGTCTGCACGCCTCAGCCCCTTGTGTGTCCCATGAACATGGTGTGGCCTGTGATGCTGAAGAGTGGTTTTGGAATGCCCCTCCCCCTCTCGCACGCCCGCTTGGCACATGAAGCCCACGGCCTCTCTGGGGTGCTGCGGGCACGTCTGTGGAGCCCGGCTGCCCACCTGGGTCTTCTCTCATCGACCCCAAGTCATCTTCTGTCTTCTCCCTAGCAGGTACCCTGTGCTCACTTCTGCTTAGGCTTTCAAAGGGCCAAGTTCCTATCCCCAGAAAGAGTTTATGTTTGAGACCAAGGGCCCACGAGGGAAGAAGCCCCTTTGGCTCCAGGTCCCCATGGCTGCCTATGGACTCAGAGCTCGGCCACTGAGCGCTGTCTGGTCTGGGCGCCTGTGATACTGCAGAGGAACCAAGATGCAGGGTGGCCTGTCCAAGGCCACTGAGGGAGCTAACCAGCAGGAGCCTGGGCTCTGCTGTTTGCCCTACGGTCACTTTTCCTCACCTCCCAGCCTTTCTAGGGCCTCATCCCTAATTGAAACTTGACTTGTCTGTATTGAGCCCTTGGCAGGCAGACTTGCTCATGGCCCACAGCAGAGCCAAGCTGCCGTGAGAAATCCTGGGCTCTCGCTCCATTCTCTTTGCAGAGCTCAGTTTGGCCTGCTGGGCTCTGACTTTGTGAGATGGGCGCTGCTCCGGCCATTCAGGCCGCACCGTGGCAGAGGCAGTTATGTGCAGAAGGCGCTGGTCTAGGAGCCTAAGACTGGGCCCTCACCTGGTGACTGTGGCCAAGTCACTTCTGACTGCAGATCCAGTGAGCTTGGGAGCGAGAGGGCCTCGGAATCCACTCCATCTTGACCACAGATGTGAATTACCGGACCACTCTGAACCTCCGTTTCTTCATCTATTCAGTAAGGATCATACCCAAATGACCGGGTTCTTGGAGGACTCACGCGCTTGTCACATGGCTGGCCCTTGTAGAAGTTGCTTTCTCTTCCCCGCCTGTCAAATTCAAGGAGTCGAGGCAGAGGCCCTGTGCAGCTCGGCTTTGGTGCTCACTTGGCTTCTTCTCTCCGAGTGTTCTCCAGGATCCACGATTGATGTCCCTCTTGGGTCACCTCCCTCCTCAACCCAGCTGTGTTCATTGAAAAGTTTGTCGCGAGACTGTCGCCCCTCCCCTCCTCCCCCCATCCCGGCCACGAAGGACTTTGCAGCTACAGTCAGTCCCCTTGGCAGTTAGTACTATTAATGATTCACCAGGAAGACCGATCCAGGAAGTGACCTGCGACAAGAGTGTCTCCTGCACTGCCTGACACAGGTTCCAGTGAGTGGGACGCGCCATCCTGATGCGTGGGGACCACAGGGACCATGGGGCACAATGCGGCCATAGCTGCACAGGACGCATAATAGCAAGTCTTCCTCTCTCCGCCTCACTTTCTCTGGCAGCGACCGCAGGACTGTGCAGAGGGAGCAGAGCCAGGGTGGGGGGTGCCTAAAGCTGAGCTCCAGAAGGGGAAAGAGCGATTCCGCGCGGCCAGGGTGAGGGGAGCAGCTGCTGTCCGTAAAGTAGCAAAGCCGACCCGAGTTTGCTTAAGTAGGGAAGGAAGAGCTATTGAAAAACCACAGGGTCCAGGGGCGCCTGGGTGCCTCAGTCTGTTAAGTGTCCAACTTCAGCTCAGGTCATGATCTCACAGTTCGTCAGTTTGAGTTTCGTGTTGGGTTCTGCGCTGACAGCTCA
Source organism: Helogale parvula (assembly GCA_004023845.1). Taxonomy (NCBI): domain Eukaryota; kingdom Metazoa; phylum Chordata; class Mammalia; order Carnivora; family Herpestidae; genus Helogale; species Helogale parvula. The sequence goes on from PJEM01004888.1 coordinate 100,612, forward strand.
GAGCCTAGAGCCTGCTGCGAATTCCGTGTCTCCCTCTCTCTCTGTCCCTGCCCCTCCCCTGCTTGTGTGCTCGCTCTCTGTCTCTCTGTCTCTCTCTCCCTCAAAAATAAACATTTCTTAAAAAAGAGGAAACATAGGGTACAAATGTGGGCAGGTACCACTCTCAGCTCTGGCATTCTCGCTCTCCTCTCTCTCTCTCTCCTTCCCTCCCTCCCATCTTTCATCTCTACTCACTTTGGCCTGGCTGTTCTATTCTTCTATCTCTGCTGCCTCCTCGGCTTCTCTGAGCCACAGAGCTAGCATATGATGCCCCTCCCACATCCCGAGGCTTATGCTTTCCCAGCATAAAGAAAGAAAAGAGAGTACACCAGCCAGTCAGTCTCTCTCTCCATATAGATAAGCAGATAAATATAGACGGAGATGTATATGCAGAGCGAGACATATGGATATATATCCTATCAATCTGGACTTGAAATCCACGAGGAAGAGCCTCTGAGATTCCCATCCTGGCCCAGGTCCCCACCCCTGGTCTGACCAGTGACTCCTAGCACTGCAGTATTCCCGAGCGGGGTTCCCCAGATGAGTGAGGGGGCAGTGAGGCAGGGGGCAGAGGCCTGCCTGCGGCAGACGCTCTACAAGGTGCCCAGAAGCCTAACCAGTGGGGCCTCTCTGAACACCAGCTCTGCCACTGGGACACCAGGAGGAGCCCAGCTCCAGGATCACCATCCATATATGAATAACTAACGGATATCAGCCCTTAACCAGAGCGATGCTTATCAAATCCCTGACCTCACTGACTACCGGCCCAGCCACTTCTTCCGGTCATTCCTCGGCATCCAGCCCTCGCTTCAGATATACATAAAACTGCTTTGAGAAGAAAGGGTAGGGAGTGAGATTTTGAGAAAGTGGGCATGCAATTTGCCAGCGGTCCATGGGGCTGTCTACCTTCTGTACGCATGACCTGTCCTAAGTACGGCCTGGAGAGCGAGCATCCGTGGACGGAGGAAGGAGGAGGCGGGGCGCCGGTGTCCCCTGCCTCTTTTCCGTTTAGTGGGACTCGAGGTGGTTTGGCTGCCGTCCCACCGGTCGGGGAGGGAGCCTTTAAAAGAAAAACAACAAACAACGGCCGAGTGGGAACTACCTAGACTTCCCTTCTCGCTACACTCCACGCGCGGTGAGGAATGCTCTTCTTCACTCCTCCAAGACAGGGCGGTGCTCCCTTGATAAATGTCCCCTCCCCGCCTGCCTACTGGCTTTATAATTGCTGTTTAGAAGTTGGTAACAAGTGTGTGTGTGTGTGTGTGTGTGTGTTGAGGGAGTCAGGGGAGACGTTTTCACGGGAAAACATTTTTTTTCTATTAATTTACTTCTCAGATGGGTGTGGCATACCTATGCGCTGGGGTAGGAAAGCAGTACATGCAATTCGGGCGCCCCTCACCATTAGCTTACACAAATGATACACGCAGGACACGGGGATGCCATCAGGCATCACCTGGGCACTTGAAGTGTGAAGCCGAGCTTTGAGAACCTCATGGAGATGCTGTGGGGTTTGAACGAGGTAACACAGTGCTTCTCACACTTTAATGTGTATTTGAGCTACGTGAGGAACCTGAGAAAACACACGGTCTGAGCCAGTAGGTCCGTCTGAGGAAGGGCCTGAGCTTCTGCGTTTCTCACCAGCTCCCAGGTCGCACTGCTGCTTCTGACCAAGGACCACACTTTGAAAACCGATTGCAAAGACCAGCACCTAAGTCAGGAAGTGGGCATCGCCATACAGACCAACATGCACACATGTGAAAACGCTGACCCCCCTGGCACAGGGGTTGTTCCCTGACGCGTCCCGGTCAAGGTCATCATGTCCTCTCGGGAAGGAGAAAGTGAAACCTCAAATATTCCCGCATTATATCTTTGCCACCCGCCTATTCCATTATTTCACATATTACCTGAAAGTCCAGAACTTTCTGAAATTTTGATTGAAACTTTCAGCAGTAAATTGCAAACCTCTATAGTTTTGCTTGCACACATACCAGACGATGCTTAGCAGTTTGCTATAGCTCTATTATTGTGTGTGTGTGTGTGTGTGTGTGTGTGTGCAAAAACATTTCCCGCTCTGAAAGGAGGGCATGCTCTGCTGAAAGGGAAGTTAGCCAGTTTCTGACATATTACAAAGCTGGTTTCTTCACATCTTCCAAGTACCCAGTGTACTTAGTACTTCCAGCACTCTTGGCCCGTTCCGTGGGATTTGGTTTTTCCATCTCCGTGTTCTTTTCCTCCCTATTTTACACAAAGAGCTGTGCTATGCACACCAGGAAGCATGAAGCCAAAGCACAGAGATATGAAAAGTATGGTGGATCCATTCCGATGTCAGCCTCTGCTCTGAGGTTTTCCCCCAATCTATGTGCCCTCCCCAGGCCTGGCTACCATGTCTGAAGAACCAATTCTTCTGTGTTGCCAGAGACCTTGAGGCATACCATCTAGAAGGATCCATCAGAGTTTATTCTAGTTACTTACTGATCTCTCCTCTACTCCTGGGAAGGAGAGCAAATGACTTATTTATCTTTGTATTCCCTGGGCAGAGCAGAGCGTTTGACACAGAAAAGTTAGTTGGTCAGTAGACTTAGTTGCATTGAATAGAACCAGATTGAAGTGGATTGAATTGAAGGTCAATGAAAAATAATTTCTCAGTTCTTCGGAGAAAGTAGGAATTGCGGCTTCTGGAGTGAGAACAGGACTGGGACAGATCTAGAACGCCGAGCTGTGGGAAAAGATTGCCCGTGCAGGGTCTACGGACAGTTCAGCCTGGCCGCTGTGAATGGTGTGAGGGGTTTCAGGAGAGATGGGGCGGTAAGCAGCAGACACATTCTCGTTTAGGAGAGACACAAATAGTTTAGATTTATCCTGTGTGATCTGAAGAAGCAAAAAACTATTTTAAACCAGTGACATGATCCTATTTGACTCACAGACAGAACACTGGCAGCAAAATAAAGGACAGATTGGAGCAGACTGAGACCAAGGGCAGGGTTTTAATGATCAAGACCCTCGTCCTTGGAGGCTTGGAAGGATAATGTTCATTGGGCCCAGAGTGGGCGTGCAAAGTGCCTACACCTCTGGTGCCACCCGAGGGCTGCCCAGAGGTGTTCAATCATTTTTGCAGGACTTCAAGAACCCATCGGATTATGTTTGAAAAACAACCAAAGATAGGCAAAATTTATTTTGTGTTCAAAGCCCATAAATGTATTTAAGATTCTGGGGGTGGCCATTTTGGCAAAATGAATTTCCCATCAGCCCACTTGACTTCACTTCCTGCCTTTCGTGAAATATATGTAGAGAGAAAGCATGAGACTCCCCACTGGGTTCTGCATTCGTGTGCACCTGCTGTCCAATTTACAGCTTGTGAAGGAGGTGTTAATTAGTTGGCAGAAGCACCTGAACAGGGAGTACTGGGTTGGCTGAGGGGGCGGGAAGGTCTCTGGCATTTCCTTGTTCACACAGGCAGGAAACAAGAAGAAAGGAAACTCACATTGCTGTCCAAAATGGCAACCTCCAAGCCAAGGCAAGTGGTGCCATTATAGCAGGTACATTTCTTCTTACAAAGGGCGTCTATTTCTAGATCCCTGTGATTAATATCAAATGCTTGTAGGAATTACTGTAAGTTTTACCTTCATATACTACCATGAATTTTAAAGATCCTTCGGAGCAACAAGAGTGAGTGTTTGGCTCTCGAGTAAAGTAAAATTAACAGTGTAGAAGGAACATGATGAACTCCCAGAGGAGAAAAAGCAGAGACCAAGTCCCCCAAGAGAAAGGGCAGTGATCTGGTGCCAGGGCAGTCGTGGAGGTAGAGGGTGGAGAAGGGAAGTCGCAAATCCACATGTAGCAGAACGGACTTTTCACTCGTGGTCAGTTTTTTTCTTAGAAGTTGGCTGCATTGAAGTCGGTGATTCCAGGCAAGCATTTGTTGGGAGTAGAATAAGCCTAACCAAAGGCCAACGTGAGATTCCCTCTCTTTGTATGCTCACAACACTCCTCAAACCTCTGCAACTCAAAGCGAACCAGTGGTTGAGGAACAATATGAAGACAGCTGACAGGATGTCTTCTGGTAACATCTTCATTTCGGAGGTGGAACGCCTGAGCTGCGGAGAAGGGACAGAACTCTGCCAAAGATCTTGATCGTGGCTTCCTGGCTTGCACCTTGGGCTCCTGACTTTTCTGCCCAGGATATTATACTGTTTCTTTGAAGGTTATCTGAACATACCCAGGGCAGAACCCCCAAACTCCATCCAGCACAGCAGTTCAATGTCACTGAGATGTGCAGTATCGTTGCCAAAACAGCAGACAAAGAAAGATAGGACCAGAAGACACGGATGGGCACCCCGTTTCCCCCTACTGACCATGGGGGGGTCAGTCAAAGAGTTGCTGAAATACATACTTGCTGTCAGTTAATACATATTGTGGGGCACCAGGGCGGCAGAAGGCTTGTTGGGAAAAAATCCAGAGGTACTCGCCTTCCACATAGGAAGCATATATGCAGACCACTTTCCACTCCGAAAAATGCCACGAATCTTCTTAAGATGCAGCTTGCTCGGAAGGAATGCAGAAAGGGGACCGTGGCATAAATAGGGCTTTCAGCGAGCTCAGCACGCACTCTTTCAGGCTGCCCAGGTAGGAGGTACCTGAACAAAGAGGGGAGAGACCCCTTTCTTCCAACCGCAGGATGGCTGCACCTGGCTTCTAATGACGCTGAGGTGTCCAAACCGAGAAAGACAAACAGAGTCAAGGAAATTCAGTGAGGAAGACAAATGCGGGCAGGCCTTTCTGGAAGATCAGAGGGCTCCGAGCTCGGCTGCTTCCTTCAGCAAATCCTAATTAGCCCACAAGGAGACAAAACACACTGTGTTTTCCGGACACACACCCCAGGGGGAGAGGGATCCGCGAGGTATATAATTAGGAGCAATTAGCAAGGGCTGGCGGGGAGCAGGGGAGAATGTGGAACCGGCTTCATTGGATAATAACTTCCCCCGGGAATCTTGCGAGGCGGCCCGCTTAGGGCTTTTCTGAACCAAGTTTACCAAGGGCTCCGTGCTCACGAGGTGGAGAGTAGAAATGCAGAGATTCTCCAAGTAAGTTCTCTGTGGATTGTTTTAACCCCACGCCGCAGCCCCCGTGTCTAGGCCAGTGGGACACACAGTAGATTTTGCATAATGTTTACTAATGAGGAAATAAAGTGAAATGAACTAGTGAAGGAAAATAACGCATTTGCGGGCCGTCCTAATCCTCTGCATCAGCTCTGAGGGCGCCGACAGAGCCGGGCAGGCCGCCGTCAGTTCCGAGGGAGGCCTTTCCAGCTGTCCTGGCCTAGCCTTGAACAGCCCCGAACAGCCCCGAAAGTGCGCACAGGGAAACTGGGGTGATGCTTCCACAGGGGGAGGATATGCTAGATGTAATAAGAGACCATGGGCTTCCTATAAGTCTGCGTGGACAGATATGTGCAGGATCAAGTCCAAGATCCACCAGTCACTCTCTTTGTGACCTTCGGGAAGCCATCTGATCTCTCTGAGTCTTGGTTTTCTCATTTGCAAAATGGGCCTGACTTACAGGCTAGTTGTAGGAATTAAGATCATGTCCTCAGATGGCTATAGGGCACGACCGAAGGCTGCAAGCTAATAAATATATTTACCCAAATGTGTGTTTTGGAATCTGTTTGTCTTGGAAGGCTCACTAGGGCACTTTATTGCTCAGAATTAGACATTCCAGACCTGGGAGATTGGGCGGGGAGGTTTATCGCCAAGGTAGGCATTTGGCAATGCCTACTTTTAAAGATTTTCAAGTTAAAATTATTGTGGCAAGGCTCTATCGTGTCACACTTTGAGGTCATTCATCCATTTTTTTGGAGTATTCCAAATTGGGATTTTTTCCCCAGTCTTTTTTTTTCCCTCAATTGTAGTAAGATATTTATCACATAAAATTTACCCCTTAAATCACATTAAAGTGTGCGGTTTTGAGGCATCAGGCACATTCAAATTCTTCTGCAACTATCATTGCCTTGCGTCCCTAGAACTTTCATCTTCCCAAACAGAAACTCTGTCCACACCCAACACCCACTCCCCATCCTCATCTCCCAGCCCCCTCCAACCACCGTCCTCCTTCCTGCCCATGAGTTTGACTACTCCAGGAACCTCACATGAGGTTAACCTACAATATGCGTAGTTTAAGTGCCTAGTTTATTTCACTCTGCTAATATCTTCAGGGTTCATCCATGCTGTGGCAGAATTTCCTTCCTTTTTAAAGCTGAACAACTTTCCATTGTATGGATAGACCTCATGCTGTTTGTCCGTTCATCAGTGGATGGATACCTGGATCACGTCAGCCTCTTGGCTGTTGTGAATACCGCTGCTACAAAACTGGGTGTGTACCGAATTGATTTATTTGTTAAAATTCATCCATTTATTTTGAGAGAGAGTGTGTGTGCGTGAGCGTGAGTGAGTGAGCGAGTGAGGTAAGGGGCAGAGAGAGACCAAAAGAGAGGGAGAGAGAGAGAGAGAAAATCCCAAACGGGTTCCAGGTTCCGCAATGCCAGAGTGGAGCCTGACACAGGGCTCAAACTCACTGCGAGACCATGACCTGAGCCCAAATCAAGAGTTGGATGCTTAACCAACTGAGCCACCTGGAGCCCCTCTAACTTATTTTTTAAGAAAAAGACTTGACTGTGTTCAAAGGTACTTCTTTGATCATCTCTCGTAACCCTACATGTCATGTCCAAACATGTCATGTCAGATTCTTAACATCTCACCCCAAAAAAAGAAGTTAACTACAAGCCTAGTTCAGTCCACCATTGATAATAGGAATTTATGACTAAGCAAAAAAACCACTAAATAACTGCACTCCGGGGTACTTGTCAGAAAGTATAATCTGAAATTTAGTCCAGCTCAGTACCCTTCAAAAATCAGTTGAGAAACACCTTGTGAAATGAAGGCTGCCAGAAAGTTTACTCTTACAAAATCTGTTCCTAAATTAAGCCAGAGCCCATCCCGGTACCTGGGCTGTGCTAGCATCCATGGAAGTGATTGCTCTGAATTGTGCTTTGCTGAGGATTTTTTCCCTTTTTCCTACTGTACTCTCTTTAGAAGGACCCATGGAAGAAACTGTTCTCAAGTATTTGTACCAGTTATGCCTTCCTGGAGCTAGTGGATTTGGTGTTTTGGTTTTTTTTATGAGCACAGAATTGTGTAACAAATTCCTATCTTTGCTTTGGCTGCTAGGAAACTTAGATCCAAATTTGCTGCGCACCTGTAACAAAAGGCATCGAAATACATAACGTGAATTTTGTGTAATAAGGTCCCTCTGGCTTTGCCCTACACTTACCATAATTTCCTCTCTGCTATGATTTTCTCACTTATTCCTTGTTGCTGTTGTGTTTGTGTAAATTACCAAGAGGGGGAGTATTTGACAATGAGAACTTATCATTCCAAATTCTTGGCTGCCAACAATAGAAATCCATTCTAATTAGCTTCACCATAAATTAATTGACTTAAAAAAAAAAAAGGAATCCATGGGAAAGCCTAGCTCACCAAATAACTGAGGAGGTTGGAGAATAGGGCTCAGAAAATAGGCAGAATTCCAGACGGGCAAGGCGATGGGTACCACAGGTGCACCGAGAGTCAGGTAAGATGCTGCTAGGTGAAGGAGGGAGGCTCAGGGAGGGGATGGGTGGAAGAGGAAGGATGGGAAGAGCAGAATGAAAGAGCGAATCCGAAAGAGAGAGAGTTCTGCCTAAGCTTCAAGAAACAGAGCACTTTCATCTCCACTGCTTCCCTCTCCCTCCTCGCCACTTGGGCATCACCTTGGGCGCTCTTGGCAGGACCCCGAGCCTTATGTCACTTCCACAGTCACACACACACACACACACACACACACACACACACACACTCTTCATTATCTGATGCAGGGCAGGCTTTACTGAAGATTGCAGTGACCAAAACAGGAGGTTCTCACCTTCCATCCCCAAACTCCGCCCCCCCACCCCCTCTGCCATGGCGGACACCTTCTGCTGTCTGCATCCACCTCCGTGTTTTCCAAGGGCTCCTCCTGACCCGCTTCCCTGTGCTCACTTCCAAATTTGTAAGCTCAAAGGCCTGTGGTGAGTACCACCACACTCTTAGAATGCAGTTTACTAACCATCTGGTGCCTCCTGAGTATACCCCCAGAACCAACTGGCTTATGAAATATTCTTCAACTCCATAAAGGCCTCCAGAAGAATTCAGGAACATTTCTCCATCCTATTATACACCAAGAGCTTTACCTGCTCCCTCAGTGACCAGAGACTCCACTCTGCACAAGTTCAGTTTGGAAGAAATTCATCTGGAGCCACAGAGTCTATAAAGAGTTTCCAAGATACCCAGCATCTGACTCTAGTGGGGTTCCGGAAGTGCTGTGTCAGCAAGGCCACAGCTGTTGGCCCCACCCTGCCCGCCCGCTTCCGGTCCTCCCCAACCCCAGGAAAGTGTATTGTCACAGTGGGACGTTCTGTGTGCGACCAGAGAAAAGTAAACCCGGATTTGTCAGCCCTGTTCACGATCGAGAGCTTCCTGACCAGAGGACTGGAAGATGCCCCCCACCCTTTGCAGGTGACTTCCCACTACTCTTTTCCGGAGCCAGGATGGCTGCCTTAAATCTGCACCACTTGAGGCTACCAGGTCTACTTCCCCACTTACCAATGAAAGCCCCATTTCCCATGTAGATTTTCACATTAGGGAAGTGATCTGCAGACATGGATGTCTGGGTGCCCCATGTCCCATTCTAAGTCTTGCTGTAAAAAGACACATTGGTGTAGGGGCAGTAAACCTTTGAGTTTGTGAGTTTCGTCTGTGGGAGATAATCTCCTCGGCCCATCTAACCGGGATTGCCATGTGCCAACCACATTTCTCCATCTATAGAGCGGAGTATCCCCCCCATGATGCTCAAGGCCATCCATCCACTTACTCCCATCCTGTGAGGTCCTGGAGAAGTTGCCAACAAGATTTTTGAATAATAGCAATGCTTACATTTATCCAGCACTTACTGTTTGATAGGTACTATTCTACATACCCTTTTGTAAAAAGAAAGGAAAGGAAAGGAAAGGAGGAAGGAAGGAAGGAAGGAAGGAAGAAGAAAGAAAGAAGAAAGAGAAAGAAAATGTAATCTTCACAGCATCCCTATGAGGTGACATTATAATTATCACCATTTTACAGATGAGAAAACTGAGGCACAAAGAAGTTAAGAAACCTGCCCAAGGGGTAGAGTCAGGATTCAATCCCAGGCAGTGTCTCTCCCGAGCTTGCACTCTGGAGTGTTAGGCTATCACACCTCCAGGGACTGATGACATTTCTGTCTTTGCTCTGCAACTTTTTTACGTTGGACAAACTACAAAGAGGCATCTGGAAGTTGTTCCTATGAAGTTATTGGATAGAAGCTATGGCTAGTGGCTTTGGGTGCCTTGGTGTTGGAAAGCAAAACGAAACAAAATGGAGAAGGAAGCAACCCAACCCATGCAGGACATGCCAGGTTGTTCTGCAAATGCCCCGAAGTCATGTCTTCAGTGTGGGAACTGACCAAGGAGACTCAGCCAGAAATCCACATGGATGTTGAAGGGTCATTCCAGGGGAAACACTCCTTTATTGGCTCAAACGATCTTGCTAGACTCTCGCCTCCGCACGCACACCTCATCACCAGTGATTTGTGACACCTGCGCTGACAGACAGTACACATGTGCTGGGGAGTGTGGAGAGTGAGCTACCAGCATCAAGCCTCCGACAGAAGGGAAGAGGACGCCATGGCAGACCTGCCGCTGGGAAGGGTCTCCTTGCTCAGCTGTGCTGTGGTCAGAGCAAGCCAGGCATTCTGGCTGCTAAGCAGTATTGCTCACTTTGACACATCAGCATGACTTACAGCACCGACCCGAGTGCTCTCGGTCCGTTGCACTCCGTCTTCCTTTGCTCTCCTAGGGCAGAGCATCGTCTAAGAACTTCAGAGCTGGAGCGTGATGGATTCCCCACCGCAATTCCCACAGCTGACGTCTAGGACACACGCAAATCAGGGGGAAGCCTGGGTCGGAACGACCTCATCAATACTGAAGTCACTTCTTCCGAGGGGACTTGATGGAAGTCAAAGCATTCAACTCGAGAGTCTTCTCTGGCGTCATCTGAGGTCCCCTCTTTGTCTACACTGGCTGAGAAATCACGAAGTCCACGTCTCCACTCGTGTCCACTGCCTCTCTTTTAGTGTTTGTACATTTAGTTGTACCTTTTTTGGTATTGGAATATAGGGTTCCTATAGCTAATAACAGTTTTCATCAATACTAAACGGTTAGTGGTGTTTACCATCAAAAAGAAGCATTTCACAGCTGTGACCTGCAGCTGCCTGTCTGTGCCTGGGAATAAAGCCAGGTGCCGACCTGAGCCTGGCACTGGTCTCCGCTCCCAGACTTCTCATACCCCAATCTCTGCCTAGCGGCCAGCCTCCTGGACACCCTGCACTGGCCTCGATGCCTCCACCTGACTGTGTCTTGGCCTACGGAATCCTACCCTGGTCTGGGACCAAGTATTTGTCCCAGACTCTCTGGCTGCCTGGAACCCGGCCACTATCCATGACCTTCTTCAACTCTTGCCAGTGGTGGACCCCTCCTGCCCACCTCTCCTGAGAAACTGACCTCCCTGCCCTTTTTCCTCTCCCACTGACCCTACTTTTTGAGTGACTCGTTACTTTTCACCTTGGTATCTCAGCCTTAAAGGCAAAAATGCCCTTAAACATGGATAAGCCCTCACCCTCCATCCTCTAAACAGTGGAAATACTTACCTATGTGGATGATTTAGTGACTACTCAGCTGGCTCAATTCATGCATTTATCAAATATTTTGTTTACCAAATGGTACATACTTAGATTAAAAATTCCAAAAACTGCAAAAATATGTAACAGAAAAAGTGGAGGTTGCCATTAGTCACACCCCATGAGAAAACCACTGTTAGTAGTTCGGTATACATGGAGGTATATAGATGTAGAATTTGAGTTTCCTCAAACTGTAGTGGGCTTATAGTATACGTATGGTTTTGGAACTCCCTGAACATCTTTTTCTATCAACCCTATAAATCTCCATTTTCAAAAAGACTACTGGGGCGCCTGGGTGGCTCGGTCAGTTAAGCATCTGACTCTTGATTTTGGCTCAGGTCATGATCTCACGGTTCATGAGATCGAGCCCCGTGTTGGTCTCTGCACTGACAGCACAGAGCCTTCTTGGGATTCTCTCTCTCCTCCTCTCTATGCCCTGCCCCTGCTTGTGCTCCCTCTCTCTCTCTCTCTCTCTTAAAAATAAACATTTAAATAATACACATACCACATACCCATTAACAAGTACCTGATGATGGTCATCTAATTTGTTTTCAGTTCACGTGCCGTAACAACGCACAGTGAATATCCTTAGACATGGATCTTTGCTTACTTACGTGTTTCTGCAGCGCTTAGACCGTTGAACATGGCAAGTCTCCTCTGAGCTTCGGTTGCTTTTCCTATAACATGAGGATAGCTACGGCAGGCTGTGAATTACATGAGCTGATTAACATTGAGCTGGGCATGTGTAATCCACTCCAGCTGCCTAGTATCTAAAGCTCTACTTCATGAGTCTTGGTGGAGGGCCAAGACTTCCTTCCATTAGAAGTACCCAACATTTCAGATGCTCACCTTCCCAGACTCCTCCAGAGCCATATCATATGACCTGGGCCTCACCCATCGGATGCCCTCACAGTATACTTTGACTTGGGAGCTAACGACCTGACAGCCAGGATGAGGGGGCATACGCACGCTCGGTCTCTGAGGGCCGGGTGGTAACAGTGAGAGCAAGACCAAGTTCTCCTCAGAGAAACAGCAATGGCGCCGGGGAGCCTGCGTGTGGTGACTGACAGCTACAGGGGCTTCTTCAGCGGAATAGCTCTGAGGGATTTGGACACCATTTCTGGCAGCTTAACCTCCAGCTTCATTCTTCAGATGTCCCGACAAGTCTGAATTACTCAAAATCCTATGAATAAAGTCATTTTCTGGTTAAATTCGCCAGGAACATTTTCTGTTGCCTGTAATTAGGAGCACTGTCGACTACATACGCAGAGCTGTACAACAGCATGTGAAGAGAAGCGATAGAGCGGATGCGGCCCGTTGCTCCTCCAACAACCATTTCTCCTTCTTCCTCGCTGACGGGATGGACATGTGACCCAGGGGCGGCTGAGGTAAAATAAAGCGTAGGTATCTTGGGACTTCTGGAAAGAGTGTTCCTTCCTTTCTAATAAGAGAGAGGTGTGTGAAGAGAATACCTTTGGGTCTCCGCCCTCCCCAGCCCCCCAGCGTCCTCCTTGGGACGCTGTCACGTGAGAATGAGTGACTGGAAGATCTGGCAGCCATTTTCTGACCCCGAGGAGAGGAGCTGCTGACACACCAGGATGAATGACAGAGCTCCAGAACAGAAAGACCCTCGGCCCTTCACAGCAGCCACTGAGTTTCCAAAAGAAACGTGGGCTGCTGACTTCCAGACTATCTGCTAAATGAAAAAATTATCACGACTTCAGGTATTAAAAACCAGGTGTTCTGTTACTTGCAGCCGAACCTGAACACACCCTCACTGACACAACTTGAATATCTTTACAGCAGCTGTGAGAGGCTCCTGAGCTGAACACGATGCTGTATCAGGAACTCAACTCTCTGACCCTGTTTCCAGTTGCGAAGCTATCCTGAATTATTGATGACATCTAGATATTTTTAATCCAAAGAAAACTTTCAGATAGATTGGCCTGTGAGTGTTGGACGCCTGGTCTCATTGATGTGCTCTTTGGAGATGACTGAATTATCACAGATTGGCATAGATCAAAGTAACCGTCTGTACCCCGGAGCTTAGCCTCACAGGGGGTCTTGACATAGGATGTACGGCACTCGGAGCCTCTTAATAGACCCGTGGCTGACTTTGGGGTCTTAGGCTCCCTTCATATGTCTGTTGTCTCTGCTCCAGACCGCCGTTCCCGGAGAACAGACACGCTGTAGCACTCCTCCCACTCGCCATCCTTCTGCAGTCTTTTACATTCTTCCTCTCGGCCTCAAAGAAACTCCACAAGGTAGGTGGAGTATTTCTCCATTTTGCAAATAAAGAAAATCATGTTTGAAGAGATCAAGTAACATGCACTAAGTCACACAGCTGGTGAGTTATGGAGCAGCAATTCAAATTCCTGCTCTGTCCTCTACCTCAGTGGTTCTCATTAGCTGCCCATTGAAATACCCCAGGAAGCGTTAAAAATACTGGTGCCTGAGTCTCAGCCCCAAAGATTCTGATGTAATGGATCTGGAGAGAAGTTTGAACACTGGGATTTTTTTTTAAGTTAGTTTATTTACTTGGAGAGAAAAGGTGCGAGCAAGGGAGCGTCAGAGAGAGAGGGAGAGAGACAGAGAGAGAGAGAGATTGGGAATCCCAAGCAGGCTCTACACCGTCAGCCAGGGCCTGATGCAGGATTCAAACTCATAAACCATGAGTTCATGACTGGAGCCAAAGCCAAGAGTCAGAAATTCAATCTACTGAGCCACCCAGGTGTCCCTGAACAGTGGGATTTTTTAAAGACTTTTTAAAACTTCATTTTTCAGAGACAAAGAGGGTGTGAGCAGGGGAGGGACAGAGAGCCAGGAGACATAGAATCCAAAGCAGGCTTCAGGCTCTAAGCTGTCAGCACAGAGCCTGACACGGGGCTCGAACTCACAAACCACAAGATCATGACCTGAGCTGAAGTCAGACACTTAACCAACTAAGCCATCCACATGCCCCTGAACACTGGGATTTTTCTAACTATCTTGATAGAGGTCTAATTTACATAGCATGAAATTTACCCATTCTAATTTTTTATAACTTCAATTACTTAAAAAATATAGAACTGTGCAGCCAATCACCACAATCCAGTTTTAGAACATTTCTGTCATCCCCAAAAGTTCCCTCCTATCAATGTGCAGTCACTTCTTGCTCCTACCTCTGGCCCAATAGCCAACTAATCTTTCTGTCTCTATCAGTTTATTTTTGTGGGTATCCATATAAATAGAATCAGACCATATGCAATATTCTGCATCTGGCTTCTCTTACATCTCATAATAGTGCAGAGGCTCATTAATGTTATAATATGTTCTTTTTTTTATTGATGAACAGTATTCTACTGTATGGACATATAACAATTTGTTTATCTATTTGGCAGCTGGCATACATTTGAGTTGTTCCCAGTTTGGAGCTATCATGAATAATGCTGTTACGAACACTGGCATACATGCTTTCATGTGGAAATATACATGTCTCTTAGATATCTTTCTACAAATATACAAAGCAGAATCGCTGGATTATATGATAGGTTTACTGGAGAGGGGCAGAGAGAGAGGAAGGCAGAGAATCCCAAGCAGCCTCCACGCTAAGAGCATGGAGCCTGACCCAGAAGTCCAACCCACAAAACCCTGAGATCATGACCTGAGCCCAAACCAAGAGTCAGACGCTTAACTGACAAACTACATTCCAATGTGTACCATTTTACCTTCCCAACAACAATGATAGAGAGTTCCATTTTCTCTACATCTTTGTCATCAGTTAGAGTTGTCAGTGTTTTGAATTCTTAATTTGTGTTTCCCTGATGACTAATAATATTGAATATCTTTTCAAGTGCTTATTAGCCCTTTATATATCTTCTTAGATGAAATATCTATTCAAATTTTTTGCCTATTTTTTAATCAGAGTGATTGTCTCCTTCTACAAGTGTAAGAGTTCTTTTTTTTTCTAATGTTTATTTTTGAGAGAGAGAAAGACAGAGCTCATGTGGGGGAGGAGCAGAGAGGAAGACACAGAATGTGAAGCAGGCTCCAGGCTCTGAGCTGTCAGCCCAGAGCCCGATGTGGGGCTCAAACCCACAAACAGTGAAATTATGACATGAGCCGAAGTTGGACGCTTAACCGACTGAGCCCCCAGGCGCCCCCAGAGTTCTTTATGTATTCTAGCAACAAGCCTTTTATCGGATATATAATTTGCAAATATCTTATCCCAATCTTATCATTTATATTTTAATTGTGATGAGGTATAAAATATCAATCTTTCATTGTATGGATTATACTTTTTTGTCATCTCTAAAAACTTTTTTGGCCAACTCAAGTCATGAAGTGTTACTTCTGCATTTTCCTCTAGAATTGTTACAGTGTTAGTGCTTACACTTCGGTCCAGTTTCCACTTTGAATTCATGTATGTGTATAGCGTGGGGTTTTGCATATGGAAATCTAGTTGTCCAGCACCATTCACTGAACAGACTCTTCCTTCTCCTTCGAATCGTCTTAGCATCTTGGTTGAATGGGCACTGGAATTTGAGGTCCCCTGGTGCAAAGCTGAGATCCAAGCTGCCTAGTGCTGGCATCACGGGGTCTCTTCTGCCCTTCCATATTAGATGTGCTCTAGAACCCAGAACCCTCTCCTGGCCTGATGAGAGTCTGAGATGTTTCCCTGGAATTTTTACACATGCTGCCACTGTCAAGCTGGACAGAAAGCTCCAGGGGACAGATTATACAAAAGTGATCTTAAACCTAGAAATAACCACAACCTACACTCACCTGCTCTGTTAGACCCTGCATGAGTCACGCCTAGGTCTGCTCTTCCCCTCAGACGGTGAGCTGTTGAAGAGCAATGATTGTGTTTTAATAATAAAAATGATACTGATGGCCACCATTTTGAGCCACGATATTCCAGTGTTATACTCTGTACTTGAGACAGATTATCTCACAGAATTATCGTTGTCTAAGATTCTCGAGTTACGTTTCACAGAGGTTAAATAACTTACTCAGGGTCACACAACCAGTTAATGGCAGAGCCAGGATTCGTGTCATGGAGAGTGTTTCTCTAAAACCATGAAAAATAACCAAGCAAGTATTACTAGACGGCCCAGTCCCTCTCAAGAATGACTCTGAATCCTCGGGCCTGTTGCATACAAATGATATGATTGCAACATGAGAAACAGGTTATGTTGGGGCACCTGCGTGGCTCAGTGAAGCTTCTGACTCTTCGTTTCAGCTCCTATCATGATCCTGTGGTTTTGTGAGTTCGAGCCCTGCAAGGGGGTCTACCTGGCAACACAGAGTGCTCAGGATTCGCCCTCTCCCTCTCTTTCTGCCCCTCCCCCACTCATACTGTCTCTGTTTCTCTCAAAATAAATAAATAAACAAAATATATTTTAAAAAGAAAAGAAAGATGTGTCTGTTGTTAGCAGTGGTGAGCGAGAGAGGCCCGAGGAAGCCTTGGGCGTGAGTCAGCTGGGTCTCTCTGTCAGGTGGCACTCGTTGGCTCTGTTTTGATTTTCTGCCCCACTGCGCAGACAGTGACGGTTCATTTCGCATCTTACGGGGCCGCTTTCCAGTGCTCTGGACGTTTATTTCCCTGACTCTTGACAATTGTCAGTACTGATCTTTCCTCTGGCACGACAGGACATGACGCTGGGACTTTGGGGAGGCCTGTGTTCCCTGTCCCCAGCCACCCACAGACTGTATTCCTCTGTTGATCCTGTTAACAGCCTCTTCATTTTGAAAGGTGCTCTTGCTGGGCCCGAATTCCCGCAGGTGAGGCCCCTGCCTAATCGGGCCCGCCTGCTGGCCTCGGTCCGTGGCTGCGGGGAATTCAGTTCGTGGGGCCGTGGGGCCGTAGCAGGCAGGCTGCAGAGAAGGGGCCGCGACCCCTCACCTGTTCTCCCGGCCTGGCTCCTGCCCCTGCCCCTGCCAGTCACGGACGGCAGGCCGCCCCCCTCGCCCACCTGCGCGGCAGCCCTGCCCTGCACGGGCTTCGCACCGGGCCCCGTGCCTCTGCCCCGGCAGTCGGAAGGGTCTGCAGCTCCGCCTTCCTCCGGAAGACGCCAACACCCCAGCGGCTGACTCAGCCCAGCGGCTTCCAGGTTCTCCTCTCGAGCTCTGCCTGTGGGTCCTACCGGTTCATGTAAGTAAAAGAGGGCCTCCGGGTCCAGTGTGTTGTTTTCTGATGGAGTCCGCGGGGCCACCTTCACCATAAGTCACTGCTCTCCCCAGGAAATAGGCTGGGTTACAACGCAGCCTCCCCAATTTAACGTAAAAGCAATGCAACGTCCGTTTGTTATTGGATATAACATGGAGGGCGCTCACAGGTCCCTGGTGGCCAGTTGTGTTTTTCTGAAACAGATTTGGTACAACTTGTTCATGACTTTTCAAATCACTGTGAGCACTTGCTACTTGGAATTGCTCAAGGCTAACGAATCGGTAATGCCCGGGCACACAAGGACTGTAGTTGGATCCGGCCCTCTAGACGGTCCTACTGAATACCAGAACTGGGCTCAGCTTTCTTCCCAGCCTCTGATACTCAGGATTTATGTGGAGGAATGGAAGAAACACTTTGCACGTAGTCAGAAGTCTGGGTTCTGACCTTGGCCCTGCCGCTCTCTGGCTGTGTTACTTCGGTCAAATTGATTTCTGTAAGCTTTAGTTTCTTTGACGTTAGGACTACCTCTGTATTTCCCAGATCTTGGCCTATGTCATGCAAACCTGAAATGCTCTCCAATACAATTGGGCTTAGGGGTCAGGGGAGTTGGGGGGACTTCTCTGGGAGTCCATCTTGCCCCCTGGAAGCCTCCTCTGCTCTTTCAATGCCCTCCTCTAGACTTTGATTCCCCATAAAGCTCACCCAGATCCATCCTCTCCCAGGAGAATGCATTCCTTTCTCTCTTCTTCTCCTACTACACTTTGCAAATCCTTCCACTCTAGCCCTCATCCCGTGGAACCCAATTTATTTCCACAGGTCTGTCCAGGGACCTGTCTAGCCCTTTCCCACTCATTGTATCCCCACAACCTAACCCAGGTCTGATGAATAGTAGATGCAACATAGATGTTGATGTGAGTAGCTAGTGATTGTTATTGGATGACTGGGTACGTGTTTATGCTCCAGTAATCTTTTTTGTTGATCATACACCTTTCTTCCTTCGCTTCCTTGGGAACTGCTTCTCCCCAGCTCCAATCATGTTCTCCCGGTGGGACTGAGGGTTGCAGCGCTCAGCCCCTTGCCCATGGCCGTGTTGGGACTCAGCCTGGCCAACCATTTTACTTTATCATTTTTTCCCAGAGACAAGGTGGGGGAGAAGGGGCCTGTGACCCAAGCTAGACCCGCCAAGGTTCTTCTCCAAGATTTATTTCATTGTTGTTCATGGGCCTGTGTCAAATTTTGTTTTTATGTCCATTTGTACATTTTAACCACATGAACCATCTTCACATGGAGCCATAAAGGTCTTGGCAGTCACCCATATTAATGCACCCGTGACAGCACTAGGGCACCAAAATTCAGGAAAAGGACTCCGATGTCCACATTTACACCTCCACAGGTTATGTGCCCAGAAAAAGGTGACATTGACTTCTGTGGGTCACAGACCTCATCGGCAAGTTTTCCATCACATTCTACTTGATTGCTCTGTGGCGTTGGATCTTTTGGATCATTGCTTCCTCTTTGGAGCTCCTTCCCACTCTGCTTGGCATTCTCCTAGCAACTCATCTCTCTCACCTTCTCTGTGGACTCTTTTTTCTGTGGAGTTTGCCAGCAAAGAGGAGGGAGTGTTTTACCTTTTGGGTCATAGATACTGGAGGACATGAATCAGGAGCCATTGGTGGCCATCATGCATCATCTTTGGGAATCTGTCTTCAGCAGGCAGGGACAGAGCAGAGACAGAGAGATGGTGGGAGAGAAAGTCCATGAGTGGGCATCGACAGGAGCCAGTCTCTGAATTCTAGCAGTTTCTCTCCCTCTGGTCCTGTTAGCTGCCAGTGCCTTTCTAACACTTAAGCGAGTTTGGGTTCCCATCAGTTGTCAGCTAACTCAATTAAAACACAACTTTAACCATCCCCTACCTTTGCTCCTATCATCCTGGGAACCTGATGACTCTAATTGTACAACAAATAACGTAAAGACAAAGTCCAGGGTCTCAAAGAGGGAGGCAAAATTCCAGGACCCAGAAACGGTTTTTCCAGACCCCAGCTCAAGAAAACTAACACCTTTTGCAAGAAGTCTTTGTTCCTGGATAGACTTTTAAAAATCAATCTACTCCTTGCCTCCAGCATAGCCCTCTGAGAAACCCGCAATCCTTCAGAAGGATTCCTATATTTGGATGCTGACTCAGCCAAAAAAAATTTTTTTC
The DNA here is from genome assembly GCA_004023845.1 of Helogale parvula. Lineage (NCBI taxonomy): Eukaryota > Metazoa > Chordata > Mammalia > Carnivora > Herpestidae > Helogale > Helogale parvula. The sequence continues at coordinate 119,820 of PJEM01004888.1, forward strand.
CCCCCTCATTTAATTTAATTCTGCAGGCCCCACGGTGACTGACAGTGTTCCAGATTGGGAGCACTGTAACTGAAGGCAGCAAGTTGCCTGCTGTTATTTTCCGCTTTGTTCTAGTTTAATTGCTTTTGTACATGTGCCTATTACATGAAGAGCTAAATGAAAACTCCACGGGACTGAAAATAGCACTTAGAATAGCATTATGTCCCCCCAGAGTCTCCTATTCGACTCTACAGCGAGGCAGGTGTTTTTCAGCAGAGAGAAGGAAAGATTTTTTTTTAAGTTATTGGGGATCTGGGGGGAAATGATGACTGCAACTTTGTCTTGCCTCTGCCACTCCTTCTGGCAAATTCTCCCATTAAAATGACAGGTGTCCACCATAAAGCCTACCACTTCATGCTTGATGGAGGAAAAGGAGATAAAAGTTGTATGACAGTCCCCTGCGTGAAAGCTGTCATTTCCTTCCTTGAATGGGAGTGGGTTTTGATAAAGGAAGTTTTGATAATATGCATAGGACTGTGCTGTTTTTAAGCTGTCACAAACTTTTCTCAGTGTTCAAGTGGTAATGGCCATTATGGTTAATGTATTGTGGTTTGGTCAACGCCTTGCGCTTCTTCTGTATTCTGGGACATAGGGAGGGGAGTGACCTCACAAGCTATTTCCCAAACAGCTGTGACAGCACACTTCGTAAAGAGTTTGACCAATGGGAAGGACTGGCTTTGATTTATTTTGTCACCAGAATCTAAGAGGCCATTTGAGAATGGAATGGAGCAAATAGGAATCAGAGGACTGGGACACAGAGAAAAACTCATTTGAGCTTCTGGATCAAGCCACACCTGAAATCAGAAATCTTGAGGCTTTTCATTTTATAGGAGCAAATACATGCCCACTAGTTTTTGTCCTACCCTCTTTTTTTGTTATTTGCAACTGAAAGAATCCAAAATGACACTGATCATTTCACTGTTTGGGTTCGTCCTCGTGGAGAAGGATCCTTCGAGGACCCGTGAGGAACATAACACCCACCCTCCCTTCCATGCCCAGCCCGCAGTTCCCAGCTGGGTCTCCGGCTGTTCTTTGGCCTCGCGGCTGTGCCAGCTTTGCTAACTCCACATGGGTTCAGTTCCAAAACAACCGTTGTTCGGTTTTTTCTTCAAGGAGCAATCAAAGTAGAAAGCGCAGAACACGGGTTTTCCAAGTGTGTGATCCCAGAAACAGCAGCGTCAGCAACACCTGGGAACTTGTCAGAAATGCACGTTTTCAAGCCCCAGCCAGATGTCTGGAATCAAAAATTCCAGAGGTGGGGCCCAGAGAGCGCTGTCTTGTAGCCAGCCTGGCGGGGAATTTGAATGCGAGCTGAGCACAGAGGAGGTCCCAAGTCCCTGGAGATGTAGAGACACAAGATCAGCATTTACAATGAGGACATTTGAAAGAGCAATAGTGGGGCTCCTGGGTGGCTCAGTGGGCTAAGCCTCCGACTTCGGCTCAGGTCAGATTTCACGTTCGTGGGTTTGAGCCCCGTCTCAGGCTCTGTGCTGACAGCTCAGATTCTGTGTCTCCCTTCGGATTCTGTGTCTCCTTCTCTCTCTGACCCTCCCCGTCTCATGCTCTGTCTCTCTCTGTATCAAAAATAAATAAATCACTAAAAAAAATTTTGAAAAAGCAATAGTAAGACCAGGATGGTATCTTCTGAGAAATGCTTTATGACACAGAGCCCACACATTTCAGGCAGAGCAGTAGATCACCTGCGACATTTGTCAAGCGTGGAGACCGAGACAGGGTTAGGACCTCACGGGCCCTAAACTTCTCTGCACGCCAATACGAGTGAGCTGGGGCGGGGGATGAAAAGCAGAGGGGCTTGGGTGCTTCTGTGGCAGACACTGCTTGGTGAGGCAGCTATTTTCGAAGAAAATTAAGTTCTCAGGAGATCCCATTTTGATATCTCCTCTGATGTTTTCAGCTTAGCAATTTGGGAAGTTTGGGGGGTGATCATTTGATTTCTGTGCAAAAGAAACTTAGTCTGTGTTGCACCAGCAGCTTACCTGACCACATCCTACCCAATCCTGCTGCCTGGGACTTGGAGGAAACCAAGAGGAAAGCCTTATCCCTTTTGTTTGCTGAGAATACTCGGTCGGCTTACTTAACACATCACTGCAGCTGGAAGGTGTGGTTGGTTTCTGACCACGGCATTCAGTAAAGCCCATGTGTTTTAGCAAAGCATCCGGCCTATGGCATATATCTGAGCCTTAACATTTAGCATGAGCGTAAGGTCGGATGAAGAATGTTACTCCCTTGGCCAGGGTGAGGGCTGCCCTCAGTTTCTCCCCATCCAGCCACCTTCTTTCTAGATAAGATTGCGGTGGTAGCGACATTCTCTCCATACTTGGGAGCAGTCTTCAAGACTGACTGCTGAAGGCACTGTTCCCAGCTCTAACCCCCACCAGCAGGCGGTGGTGGCCGGACCAGGTCTGGGGCAGCAATCTGGGGGCATCCAGAAGCAATGTCTACTTCTGAGGCTCCTTCTTGCAAATTCGGCCTCACCTCTCGGGTCTGAAATTTTCCAGGAAATAAAGAGTTTCCACAGGGTTCTCCCACCGCAGCGCCTGATGGCCAGCCCTCCTCCTGAAAGACAGCTGTCATCCTGTCAGGTGCGCTCTGGCCCCATCCGTCTCTCAGTCTCTCTCTCTGTTGCCAGATAATTAGTGGGTATTCAATAATGCTGCCTTTGTTAAATGCCTGCTGAATGAGCTAAGGCTCTAGGACAGTGCAGTGCCTAAACACACACACACACACACACACACACACACACAGGCTGTCTTCTCAGCCATGAGCTTTATTTGCTTATTTTTTAAACACTACAGCAACCAAATTGAGCAAGAAAAGCTGGTTCTAGTCTCTGTTGCAGCAGCGGCCATGCTACCCTGTGTCGGCATGACTAGTGTAAAATCTGTGTGGAACACGCCCGCCCGGCTATGGCCCATCTAGGCGTCCGTTGGCTTGCCATTCCTACTCGTGTGTGGCAGCCAGAGCCCAGGATTTCCCATCGAGCAGACCTGAGTGCACACGCTGATCGCAGTGACCGGCTACCTCCCTGCCCCTTCCAGTCAGTCAGTGTTTCTTGAGCACCTACTAAGCGGCACTAATTTGACGACTTGGAATCTGTCAATGAAGCAAACAAGGATCTCTCCCCTCGTGGCGCCTATTTCTAGCAAGAAAGGGGAAACAACAAACAGAATGAATAAGGAAAAAATAGGACGGTAGGAAGTGGAAAGTGCTATGAGAAAGAGCAGAGGGGAGGTCAAGGCAGGGAGACTTACTGCGTGATGGGGTGTGAGGCTGCAAAATTCTATAGGGTCGTCAGCACAACTTTGAGGGGCAAAGACCTGAAGATAAGAGACTCAGTTGAGCGGAAAACCTTTGAGAAGAGTGTTCCAGGCAGAGGGCACAGCTAGAACAAAGGTCCTGAGGCAGGACCATGCCTGGAGAGTTTGAGGAAGAGGAAGGAAGCAGGAGTGGTTGAATGGAGGGGGGAGGGGGATAAGATGGGAGGTTGGGGGTGTAACGGAAGGGTGGGGTGAGCTTGGCCACTAGAGACAAAAGGTAGGGTGTTGGCTTCATAGTAGCGGCATGGGAAGTCCTTGCGAGACTTTAAGCAGAGCTGTTAGGTGACCCCATCTGGGTTCTAAATGAATCACCCAGGCTGCTGCATGGAGGTCAGTCTACCAGGGGCTGAATCTGGGTGAGACGGTGGGCCGGGCCAGGCTGGCAGCAGTGAAGGGAGGGAAGGGGTTGAGTTCTGGATGTATTTTGAACGCAGTGCACTAACGTGCTCTCCAGATGGACCGGATGTGGGGCATGAGAGAGAGGATGTCTCCAAAGTCTTTGGCCTCGAGCACCTGGAAGAACACAACTGTCATCAACTAAGCAACCATTTTTGTGAGAATTCAGTGGAAAGCACATCTCACAGAGACTGGCAGGCAGGGGGCTCTTTCCTGAATGTTCCTTTCCTCTCTAAGAGCGACTGAGTCACTCCGTTCCCACCTCCTCACACTGACTCCCAGGGGGGCCAGGGACCACCTCTGGGGGTCGGGTTGGCAGAGCCAGGCACGTGCTGAGGGTTACAGGAGAGGAAGCCTTTCCCGAGGGCTTGGAGCAGAGGAAATGCTCAGCAAATGTTGGTTTTTGTGAAGCGGAGCATAGCACATTGTTGGCCCGTTGGACGTGAGTGACGGGCTGGCCTTCCCCCGGGGGGGACTGCCCATGTCACTCGCCTGCTCCAAGTCACGGGCTCCCACCTGCCTCACAAGCAAGGCCAGGTTTCTATTTTTTATTTTTAAATGTTTATATATTTATTTGGAGACAGAGAGCAAGTGGGGGTAGGGCAGAGAGAAAGGGAAAGAGAGAGAATCGCAAGCCGTTGGCACAGAGCCTGATGTGGGGCTCAAACCCACAGGCCATGGGATCTTGACCTGAGCCGTTATCAAGAGTCTGACACTTAACCGAGGGAGCCACCCACGTGCCCCTCAAGGCCGGTTTTCCAGCAGCGTCTGCAGACCCGTCCCAGTCCTGGCTGGCCCCATTAGCACTCACTGCCCAGCAGCTGTGCGCACTCACAGCAACCGTGTGCTCATCTTCCCGCGCGTGCGCAGCCACAGAACATGGTCACAGTCCCCTGTCCCCTCGAACGCTCCCCTTCCCTCGTCCTACAGACCAAACCCCATCTTCCCAGTAAAGCTCCTTCACCCCACCGGTCATTCTTCCCGCACGGTTACCTCTGTGATGTGCTGTGCACGCCTCTCTGCCTTTACTGCTCACCCGTCACAGAGCAGGGATGCTATTTTAAAGTATTGAACAGTCAGTATGGCCCGGACTCTGACCCATCCCGTCGGGCCGCAGCCAGTCTGCACACAGCAGCCCGACACTGGCCTGCCTTCCTGTGCAGGGTCCGCGCATTGACTGGGCCACCTCCTCACTTTCTCCTAAGGTCCCACAGGCTTTCAGACCACCTCTTAATTACCTCCAAACCCCAAAAGGGTGTCTGCCATCCAGCCTCTCTTTATATATTTTCTAAATAAACAATCCCAGGGAAAAGAGACAAAAGTCCTGAGGTCCTCTGCAATGCCCGGATCAAAAGACCCCTCCCCCACCTCGCCCATGGCTGCAGGAACGCCACACCCCTGGCCTCTCTCCTGCCTCTTGCCTGATGCTCTCTTTCAATAAAAGACACTCGTATTGGAGCTGAAGGTGTCTCCCCGAAAGCAAGTTTTCACAAGTGCGAGGCCAAAACCCACCACATCCTCCTCTGCCATCCGTTCCAGAGAGCGCACTTGGCTTCGGGCGCTGGGGGGACACACGGCTGAGGGGAGGGGGGTGGTTGGGATTTACTGCTTCCAGCTCCGCTCAGCGTTGGCAACTTCCGCTGCCTGCTTTTCCTCACTTGTACACTCACCTTTTCTAGCCTGAACTTGAAAGTGGGTTTTAGAAATTTATTCCCTCTCCGTCAGGAAAAACAAGCTCCAAATAGGCCAAAGTAAATTGGCTGGGTATTTAAATAAATGATTATTTTTCCTAAGTGGCCTCTCATACAGAGCCAATGTCCATGATTTTGGCCAAAAAATAAATAGAGGGAAAGTGAGAAAAATTATATTAAAGAGGGTTGGACAATCTACATAGAATTCTCCAGGGTTCAGGCTGGGAGAGGCCTTGGAGATCAGCTGCCTCAAGGTTTCCCAAACGGTGTTCCGAGGAGCCCTAGGAGTTTCAGGAAGCCCATTGGGTTGGAAGGAAGAGGGAGCAGGGGGGCCCCAGCCCCCCATCACCTTTCTAGCCCGCTTCACTGAGTTCTGTGTGTTTTACATGGCCGGTGACTTGCAGAGTCACTGGGGGGTTAAAAGTACTTGCAAATCACGGCTGTAACCCCGAGCCGCACCTTTTACCAACAAGGAGAACAGGGGTAGGAGGTGAATCAGCCTGTCTGGCTCTCAGTGAATCGCTGGTGGGGTTAGAACTCCGTTTCCAGTCTTCTGATTCAGATACTTTCCCCTCAGAGCCTGATGGCCCCACAGCACCACACTGGTTGTGGTCATTTGCCTGGGACTCTGTACCCACCCCCCGCGGAAGGGCGGCAGACTCCCAGAGCCTCTGGTCACAAAGGATAGAATGGCAATTTCAGGGGAGGATGAAGATCCAGGCAGGACCAACCAGAGTCCTCTCATGAGCCATGGCAGTGACACAGAGAGAGAGAAAATGTCTATCCTGAGACTTAGGGCATTAAAATCCCATGGAACTTGGAGCTGCTGGAGGGCCTGTTACAATCATGGGGAGGGTTGTCTGAGAAGGGAACGAAGACAGAGAAAAGCACATCAGAGGGGTGAAGAAAGAAAGAGGGAACAGATTCCTGAAGGCATCATTTGAACCTTTGGACCCAGCCGTATCTAAAGCTTGTGTGACCTCTGTGCTTCTCAGTCATGTGAACCAATAATCTTTCCTCTTTTTGTTTATATCAGTTTGATTTGGTTTCTAACTCTTGTTGCAGTAAAGTGTCCTAATATGGGTCCAAAAGTAAGTTTTGTTCATAGAGCATTTTGTACTATATCAAACTCTTCCCATTACCCTAAGTGGCAGAGGTGAGTGGAGCCATATTTCCTCACTGCAGGAAGGCATCCGCTGCATCCTGGCCAAAGGCTGACCACAAGGACCCAAGAAACTCAGGACGTCACAACATGCCAGGAAAACTTATTTGCTCAACAGATATTCTCTGAGAGCCCTCCAAGCACAAGTCCAGTTTCTCACGCCCTTGATGTGAACCCATAGTCTAGACGCAGGAAGGAGGAGCAGGAGAAATATTGGCTTTGGACGTACCAGACTTGAGATGGTGTTTGACACCTTGCCTTCCAGATACCACCATCACAAGAAAGGGAAGAATGACATGTATCAGTCAAGGTATAAGCAGAAAAACAGAGAAGAGCCTCATGGTTTGACAACAGAGTGGATTTATTCAGGCAGTTGGTTAGGTAGGTGTCGGAGAAGTGGAGGGGCCAAGTGAGATGGTGAGGCACCCCAGGGATTAGTGACCTCAGAATCCGTGGCCACCCTTCGGGCTGGAAGGACAAAAGGGGAGGTGGTGACATTGGTCACTTGATAGAAGCCGAGACCATTGTGGGCCTGTCCAGTGGGAACTAGAGACAAGGAAGAGACTTGGTTATCACTGGAAACTGTGGTGGTGTAGACAGAAGGCAAGAAAGAAGTGTAGGAATGCACTGGTTTCTTTCTTTTTCCCACCTCCTTCCAGGAAGAACCAAGGTATACATTGTAGGTAGAAATACACAGGTGGAGATATTATGACAGCCCTAGATTGATTTGCTGCTTTCCACTGGGCAGAAGTTGAAATGGTGTTTCAACCAAAAACCTAGGGAAGGACATGATGTGGAGGCTTCATGATGTGGAGGCTTCTTCAGGCTTTGGTAATTGGGGGCGAGGGGGGATTGTGTTCTCTTCCTCTCCCTTACTTTCACACTGAGTGGACATTTGCTAGTGAACTAATGACCTCAGCCACGTGTGGAGATAAACGGTGGGTATTAGGAGCAACCACATCTCAGAAGCAACTGAGCTAAGTTTTTGTTCGTCTCCTGTTGTGATCTGGATGGGCAGGTCCTGGTGGTTTTCATCAAGCCGGTTGAAGGGACAAACATTTATCTGTCAGCCCACCTTGGGACAGCATGGTCCTGAGCCTGTTGATGTGTAATTAAGAGAAAGACAGGTCATTCATGGAAACCAGCTCCATTGATGAATTCTGAAAAAGAGGACAGAATTTCCTGAAGCTCTTGGGTCATCTTCTCTGCCTTGTTTTCTCTCTCTCTGGAAGGTACCAAGCCAAGGAAGCCAGCAGGTCAGTGAGCAGAGTTACTCATTTATTGGGCTTTTGTTTGGTCCAGCCCCAACTGGTTACAATTTGCTTCTTAGCAGTGTCAGGGTCTGACAAGGAAACACCACCTAATCCTTGTGGATACTGGGAGGGTCTGTAGTTCATCAAGTGGAAAATTGGGATTTAATGGGAAATGAGGCTTAGGGAGGAATTGAGACATCTACTCATGTTTTATGCGTTGTAAAGTGTTGTGTGACTTCTGTTTAATTATGGTGCTGTTCAGTCACCAAACATTTGTTGCGTAATCTGTGTGTCTTCATGGGTTTTCCTCAGAAAACAAAACTGAGGGGGGAAGACCCACGAAGAGCTTTCTGTAAGGATGAGAGAATCTCCTTTAGTATTTGCTCTTTTTCAAGAGCCCACTAAAGCCCAAGCAGTTGTGTGTGGGGTTTTTTGTTTTGTTTGTTTTTTTGTCGAATTGCCAAGTTTTAGGCGAAAGAGATGTTTTACTAATTCAGCCCTACAGGAGGATGATGTTACACAGTGGAGAGAGTTTGGACTCTGAGGATAGAACTGGATTTGATTCCTGACTCTTCCTTGTACTAGTGGCTTGGATATAGGGGACCCACATTCTTTCTGAATCTCAATTTTCTCATTGAAAGGATGGGCATCACAATGCCCATCACATAAGAAAAGAATTAAAGAAATCACCAAATTATTAACACCGTGGGGCACATAATAAGTGTTCACGTAATTGTGAGTGTCACTAGAACATACCTACTATCCTCAGACATGGCTGTCTGCCAGAGCAAGCCCGCGTTATCCACCTATGCCCTGATGCCAGAGCTTTCTCCTGTCTCTCCCTTAGCTTCTGTCATTGAGGCTGGTGAAGCATTCATGAGTCCTCTCTGATAAGATGACCAGCTCTGGACATTTTTGACCTCTCCCCCGCCATCTCCCACCCCCAAAGTAACCTACGCCATTGTGCTGTTCTTGGTTTGTGTAACCACACCTGGTATAATGCCCGACATAGAGTAAATTCTCAGCAAATACCTGTTAAATGAGTGAACAAGTGATCTGGCCGATCTGACAAATGACATCATGGGGCTGCATGCAAATTGTCACCAATCCTACATACCTTGTATGTATTTTAGACTGGGACTTCAGAAGCAATTGCAAATAACCCGAAGCGGGGAGGGCTGCTCATGAGAGAATCATGGGGGTTCTCACATTAGAACATGGGGAGAGTGAAGGGGATAGATCCTTCTGCGGGAGAGTTCCTTGGGGAATTCCTCAAGTCCTACCCTGGATTGCATTCAGACAGCCTCTGTGAGGCATTCATTCTTCTTTGCATTTATCATAGGAAGTATCAAATTGGTGGTTTGGAGGATTTTTGGGTAATTACTAGGAAGAGCTTTCATGCTTTTAAAAGCATTGCATAAAAATTGCTCCTAATGCCTGAGTGTTTCACCTCTAACACAGACCTACAGGAGGACGCACACTGCTACAAATTATTTGGGAGCAGTGGTGCACAGGCCTCCTCCTAATAATGGGCTGCAGCCTGTGTCCATGTAACACTGTGCTCGTGTGACCAAATGTCTTGAGTTGGCCGCATCCGCACCAGGCTCTCAGTAAGGGAGCTACCCAACCACAGACTGGGTCCACATGATCAGAGTTCCCATACTTGTCCTAAGCATCCCTTCTAGAAGAAAATAAACTGTTGATTCTTTGGTATTTCTGACAATGTTGAATTTGGGAAATAATCTTTGTTGCATAAAATTTCTGAGTTACATATCAATTTCACCCCCACAAAAAAATACATGAAGTGGTTTGCTGGGTTTTTTCCCTTGCACCATCCCCTGTGTTTCCTGCCTTTCTCCGCCCTGCTCTGTGCTTGGAGGGGATGAGGCTGAGCCTCCAGATGGCATCATCCGGGTGCCCTTGCCAGGTTCTAGGGGGTTCAACCAAGGGAAAGCACCAGCAAGAGCTTGGAGGACAGAGGGTCAGGGTACTTCTTCCCCTGCTGCATTTCTGAAGAATGCTTTGTTCTGACAGTAACTGCATCTCTAAGTCTCCACCTCCTGTCCAGAAGCTTCTCTGTATAGCTGTGGTTCTCCTCAGGCTCCAGAAACCGTTTTCTCCACTTCCTCCTCTAGGACTCCGCAGGAATGGCTCCTCACTGTTGGTAATCGCTACGTGCCCCAACACTCCTGATGGTTTCCTTAATCCTCCTCATACCTGTGTAAAGACACTAGTAATTAATTGTCTTCCAAATCCAAGCGGAGTGCACCTTTTGTTCCCTGTTGAGATCCCACGTCACGCAGGTAATTGTGTCATTACAGTAAAATTCCCAGGGTGGCTTACAGAAGAACACCCAACTTCTAATGTAGAGGAAGCCAGGCGCTGGCCTCAAAACTTGAAACTGGACACTCTCATCAAGTCAGGGGGAATAGAAAATGTCTTAGAATAACAATGCCCTCTTGTGTCCTTAGCTGTTCCTTAGAAAGTGCCTCAACCTCCCTGTGTTGTACCCAGATTACATTTATAAAAGTTCATCCATTCATTCAGCATTCAGTATATATTTATTCACTGCCTACTTTGGGGAAGAACTTGGAAATTCAAGACAAGTGAAACATGGTTCCTGTCTTTGAGGAAATGTGTCATTCTGGGGGATGAAGATAGACTAAATTAATGAATCCTTGAATTGATTCTTGAGGATCAATGGGTGTGTTCACCAAATAGGAGTCAGAGATAGAATTCTATGCAGAGGGAACAATTTAACAATGGTTGGAAAAGGAGAGAGAAATAACCAGTTGTTCAGAGAACTTCAGAATGCCTATTCAACCTACAACGTAAAAGGAAGGGAGAAGGAACGGAGACAGGACTAGTGGTTTGGTTCACAGGAGTTGAGGAGGGGATGGAGCATAGCAGGCTTCATGTTTCCTGCCTAGGAGATCACACTTCGTGTTGAGGGCGGTGTACCTGTGAGCGCTTTAAAATTGGGAAGTGGCACGATTAGATTAGTAACAATCTATAGTATCTGATGTCATCAGAAATACTAGATTAGAGGGGACCATAACTTGAGACTCACAGATCAATGAGAGATTACAAGGGTATTGCATTTATCTAGACTTGAGAAGGCTACAGGAAGCTGGTAGCTGAGTGGGTGGAAAAGAGAACCAATCCAAGAGATGGCAAATGTATCAGGGTGGTTTTGAATGGGAAAAGCTTAATATAAAGGATTATCTAGGGGTGCCAGGCTGGCTCAGTTGGATGAACATGTCACTTTGGAACTTGGGGTCATGAGTTCAAGCTCCAAATTGGAGGTAAAGTTAAAAATAGTGAAAAAAGGTAGGGGAGCACTTGGGTGGCTCAGTCGGTTGTATGTCCAACTCTTGATTTTGGTTCAGGTCAGGATCCCAGGGTCATGGGATCAGGCCCCATGTTGGGCTCCATGCTGAGCATGAGCCTGCTTAGGATTCTCTGTCTCTCTTTGCCCCTCTCCCCCACTCACATTCTCCTTCTCTCTCAAGTAAATAAAGTATAGAACACCCTTTAATAATAAATAAAGTTAGGTAATAAAAAAACTATAAAAAGGGGTTGAGGTAATGGGGAATTGGTTAGCAAGAAGTAAGGAGCCCTGTAAAGAGAGGAGTAGCAGACATAGGGAACAGTCACACCCCTAAGGTGATTAAAATGCCTGAAGAAGAGAAAAACGTATCTGATTAACAAATCAACATTGCAATTAAAAAAAAGTTAAAATAACTAGCTACCTTGATCAAGAAAAGAAAGAGTAAGGGGCGTCTGGGGGGCTCAGTCGGTTGAGCATCCGACGTTAGCTCAGGTCATGATCTTGCAATCTGTGAGTGGGAGCCCCACGTCACGCTCTGTGCTGACAGCTCAGAGCCTGGAATCTGCTTTGGACTGACTCTCTCTCTCTCTCTCTCTCTCTCTCTCTCTCTCTCTCTCTCTCTTTCTCTCTTTCTCTCTTTCTCTCTTTCTGCCCCTCCCCTGCTTGTGTGCTGTGTCACTCTCTCTCAAAAATAAATAAGCATTTAAAAAATTTTTTTAAAAAGAGGAAGCACAAACATACAAATTAAAATGATGAGTGAAGCTGAAGAAATTAAAAACAGTTATAAGAAACTACAGATCTCTGTGAAATTCAGTTCAGAAACCTAGATGAGATGGATAATTTCTTAAGAAAATCAAGAATATTCAAATTCGATGCTGTGGAATTTAAAAGTTCAAACATATGAATTTCTGTGGAAGAGACCATGCTTGTAAGAAACTAACTCACACCAAACATGTTGCCATGTTCATTTGGATTCATAATTGATCTCTATCAAATCTTCAAAGACCAGATTGTCCCAATGTTCTATAAATTATTGTATAACATTGAAAAGATAGAAGAAATTCCTGATGGCTTTTATGGAGCAAGTCATCATTATACATAAACTAGATAAAGACCATACAAAGAAAGAGAACTGTAGGCCAGTATCACTCATAAATATTAATGCCGAAATTCTAAACAAAAAAATCTCAATCTAGAGGAGATTGAAGAAAATTTATTGAATGCAATCTTTATAGAGGTATGAGAAAAATTAGAGGAATAAACACATTATTAACAAACGTAATCCAACAACACATTAAATAAAATGATGTCATATGACCAAGTCAGATGTATTTAAGGAACATATTGTTTCTGTCGGTGCTGAGAAGGCCTTTGACCAAAAGCATCACCTGTGCCTGATGACAAAACTCATGGAAGTAGAAACTGAGGGCTGCCTTCTCCAGACGATAGAAAATACAGACCTGAGTCCTAAAGCCAATATTCTATTTAATGAGGACACCCTGGAGGTATTTTCACTAAGACTGCAAACAGAGCAAGAATCAAACATCACACCAAATGTGTTAGCTAATGCAGGTAGACAAGAGAAACCACTCAGAGGCCTAAGGATGGGAAAAGAAGTAAAACTACCTTTGGTTGAAGACAATGTGATAGTATTCATTGAAAAACCCAGAGAATCAATGGCAAAGCCAACTCAAACAATAAAAGAATTCATTGAAGTAGCAGGACATAAAGATTAAATGCTCAGGGGCACGTGGCTGGTTCTGACGGTAAAGCATGTGACTCTTGGTCTTGGGATCGTGAGTTCATGCCCCACATTGGGCATAGAGCTTACTTTTAAAATGAATGAATGAATGAATGAATGAATGAAGGCAAACTGCTTTAAAAAAAAAAAAAGATTAAATGCTCAGCAATACATTTAACCAGAAATGGGCAAAACCTATACAATGACAACTTGGAAACAGTCCCAGAAGACACAAAAGCAGACTTGAACCGCTAGAAATCTATTCCCTGCTCTTGGCTAGGATGATACGATTAGAAAGATATCAGTTTTCCCTAAGTTAATTTATAAAAGAATCACTAGGGACCACTGAAGAGGAGCCCCTCCAGGGGAGGACTAGCCCTGTGAGACATTGACATGTAATGGAAGGCTCCTCTAACAACAATAGTGTGGTGTGACACAGGGACAGACAAATACTGTAGTCCCGTGGGAGAGAAGAGCAAGTTCAGAGTTGGGCCCAAATACCTACAGAATCTCTCTGTACTATGTTTGAAACTCTTTTGTAAGCCTAAAAATAGTTCAAAATCCAAAATTAAAACCATACAAACACCAATAGTCATTAGGAAAATGCAAATCAAGACCACAATGAGATATCACTTCCCACTAGGATGGCAGCAATCAAGAAGACAGAAGATAGCAAGTGTTGGGGAAAATGGGAAGTAATTGGAATTTCCATCTGTCCCCAGTGGGAAAGCTGCTGTGGGAACCATTGGCATTTCCTCAGGAAAATTAAATGTAGAATTACGACATGACCCAGCAGTTCCACTCCTGAGAACATGCCTAAGAGAATTGAAAGCAAGCATTCACACAAAACCTTGAATATGAATGATCATAGCAGCTTTGTGCATTATTGCCAAAAAGTGGACACAACTCAACTATCCATCAACTGCACAAACAAAAACGTAGACAAACAAAATGTGTATCCATACAATGAAATGTTCTTCAGCCATATTTTTTAAATGAGGTACTCATTACCTGCTACAGCATGGATGAAACATGAAAGAAGTGAAAGAAGCCAGGGGCCCCTGGGTGGCTTAGTTGGTTGGGTGTCAGACTTCGGTTCAGGTCATGATCTCACGGTTGGTGAGTTCGAGCCCCTCATCGGGCTCTGTGCTGACAGTCTGGAACCTGCTTCAGATTCTGTGTTGTCCTCTCTCTCTGCACCTCCCCTGCTCGTACTGTCTCTCTCAGAAAATAAATGAACATTAGAAAAAAAATTTTTTAAAGCCAGACACAACCAAGGTGCCATATTGTGTGAACAGATACACAATGGAGACAGAAAGTAGACTAGTGGCTGTCAGGGCCAGGAATGGGGACAACTGGGATTGCTAACAGTCTCAGGTTTCTCTGGGGTTAATAGAAATGTCGTGGGATCATATAATAATGGTTGCACAGCACTGTAAATATACTGAAAAAACATAAAATTGTATGGCTTTAAAATGGTAAATTTCATGGTGTGTCCATGTTATCTCAATAAAAAGACTACATTGAAAACCTCCATATGCTAGAACTAAAATTAGAAGAGGAAAAAAAGGCACCTCCATACAAACAAGAAACATGATGACAAAAAGCAAAGAAAAACTCTGTAAAGGGGCAGGTCCCACTGGCAGAGGGCAGGCGATGCGGGCTGGACCTGGAAAAGAGAGGGGATTGTAACTGACCCGAGGCACCGTCTACCCCACTGGCTCCTCAGCTTCCTTGAATACGCTTCCCACCTCGGAACTCCCATGCATTCTGAAGACAGAAAGTTCTACACAAATCTGAACGATTTCTCAGGTCAGCTTACCTTCTTACATCCCTCCCCCTCTTGTCTCTCTGAGAATGACTCCATTTGAATTCCACATCCTTTGGGGATCCCAAAGGATGGCTCTCCATTCCTGCCACCACAGAAGACGAAAGGCACGGGGATTGTATGAGGCTCTTCTATCTTTAGTGAAGCCAAAGTCAAACAGAGGGATGAAAGCAAATGAAATAGGTAGTGCAGGAGAGACAGCCTGAGAAATCCTAGCATTTCTTCTATATTTAACATTCCTGGGTTTCAACTCTCCTGGGTTCTGACTTAAAAAGGAAAGTAGGAACAAGAAGGCTGCTTACTTCTCTCATTTTTGTTTTGTTTCTTTTTCTTCTTTCTCATATCTACGGATTAAGCCTTCTTTGCCAAAGCCAGACTGTGGAGGAGTGACAGAGCCCACAGTGGTGGCTTTAGATGGAAATTTCTAGAATGGGGTCTTGTATGGAAATTTTTCCTACACGTTGACTGGATTGAAGATTGTGGCTTTGGAAATATTGGTCCTTTAAGTCTTTGTGTTCATGTTTGGTGTTGTCATCTCTCTGAGGCGGTCATTGGTGTGCGGGCGGGAGTGAATTCTTCCCAGTGTGAGGAATGCTTGATCTTCAGAGCACGCGGTGAGGTCTCTTGTCTAACTCCACATGGAGCCCCTTAAAAGAGTGGTATTCGTTTCAGGGTATATCAAGTTGTGAGTGTTCTCCTAAGAGAGGGTCTCACTTTCTTGTGGTGGGATCCCGAAACAGGAAGCTCTGGCCGCCGTGCTCCCCGCCCCCCCCCCCCCCCCCACTGCCAGCGAGCCAGCCATCCTGTCTGTATCCTGCGAACAGTGTTCTAGGCCTTGTAAGATGTAGGAGAGCAGACGCGCTTCCCTGAGCCTGGCTTCAGCTCTGAAGGCATTAGCCATCTTACAGGGTGACAGTCACCTAGGGGCGCTGTATTTTCATATCGGTAAACTTAAGTGATTTGGTTTTTAATTAACCCTTTTTTTAATGTCTTTTATTTATTTTTGAGAGAGAGAGACAGTGTGAGCAGGAGAGGGTCAGAGAGAGAGGGAGACACAGAATCCGAAGCAGCCTCCAGGCTCTGAGCCAGCTGTCAGCATAGAGCCCGATACAGGGCTCAAACCCATGAACCGTGAGATCTGACCTGAGCCCAAGCTGGCGGCTCACTGACTGAGCCACCCAGGCGCCCTAATTAACCCTTTCATGGTTAAGGGAATGCAACTTATTTGAATATCTTGAGGTACAATTTTCAACTATAGTCTTGTGTGACAAGAATTGGGTGAGTGGAAGTGTGAGGAACTACAAGCATTCAATTTCTATTTAACTGTATCTTTAACTGGAACCTCTCTCTCTCTCCCTCTTTTCTCTCTCTCCTTTTTTTTTCCTTTCTCTCTTTCCCTTTCTCTCTCTCTCTCTCTCTCTCTCTCTCTCTCTCTCAGTGATACTTTAAGAACTCATATTGAGGATGGTGAAACAATTTCCAGGTCATTTCTTGAAATTAATTTGCCTTCTAGGTCTCTGCTTCTGTGGAAAAGAACTATTGGTCTAAAAGATGACACTAAGTAACTAGAAAATCTTCGGCTACCCAAGGAATTAACTGTGGCACTTCTGCGCTGAATAAGCCATAAAAGAGGAATAAAGCTTTTATGAAAACTTTTCAGAGAATGTTTGCAAAACTTTAAATGTGAACTAGTTTAGTCATTTAATTAGTTACATGATTCACTGGGGCACCTGACTGGCTCAGTAGGTGGAGCTTGCGACTCTTGATCCTAAGGTTGTGAGTTCAAGCCTCACTTTGGGTGTAGAGAGTGCTTAAAAGCAAATAAACAAGGGGCACCTGGTGGCTCAGTCGGTTGAGCCTCCGACTTCAGCTCAGGTCATGATCTCACAGTTTGTGGGTTTGAGCCCCACGTTGAGTTCTGTGCTGACAGCTCAGAACCTGGAGCCTGCTTTGGATTCTATGTCTCCCTCTCTCTCTGCTCCTCCCCCACTCATGCACTATCTCTCTCTCTGTCTCTCAAAAATAAATACATGTAAAAAAATGTTTAAAAAACAAGTAAAATACAGCAGTTTAAAAAAATCACTTGAATTCAGCTGACTTGGGCCATAAACTTCCTGGGTAATTGAAGCCTTTATGATAATTCATATATAAAGTTGTATATATACATGCCCAGTTTAAAAATCCTGGAAATATTTGACTGTACAACCCTTACCTTAAAAGTGCGGCATGCGAGTGAGTGAGCTTCCTTTCCTTCCGGTGAAAACTCTTCCTCAAGGACAGTGCTCTGTTTCCATCTGGAAGCATTATTGGGCCCCTGCTTTGTTTATGAGAATCCTGCCCTGGCATCCCTGAATGTGGCACCATTTGACTTCCACTGGCCCATGTCCATGGATTAGGAGGCCCCTCTGGGCAGCCAGCAGGGCAAGTGTGAGGCCCAAGGGACTCGAGATGCAATATCCAGTTCCCACCACCGGGCCCTGGGTGCAGACGGAGTCCCCCCAGCTTTGTGATTAATCATGCGCCTTCACCTCCTCCTTATTTACATTTGACAGAGCCCCACCAAACAGAAAATAGCCCACGGAGCACAAGAAGCAAATTTGGCAGAGCCCTTCAATTAGAAAGTAATGATTAAATTCATTTGGTATTCTTTGTGCCCTAATGACATTATTTATCAGGAATTCTTTTGGCGGTACTGTGACTGCCTTTTACACTTCCAGCAACATTTCTCATCCATTATCACTAAATAATCTGGAGTTCTTGCAAATCCCTTAGCAAAGGCTTCTTATAAAAGAACTTAAAAAGGAATAAATCCTCTGAGATATTACAGGATTCTCGCTGTGTGCCTCCCACAGACTTGCCTGGGAATCGCTCAGCTTAAACCCCGTATATTGCTTTGAAGATCCAACCCGTGTTCCTATAATTCAGGCACGTAAAAAAAAAAAAAGAAAAAAGAAAGAAAGACAGCCATAAATATTTGTAACAGAACTAACATCTGCACTGGTTTGCAATATTTTCGGTAAGGTAAAGGAGGAGAGAGTAAGAAGTCTGATGTTTATTTGCAGCTGTTTTTCAGTGGTGGCGGGGGGTGCATTTTAGTCTCTGTCTTAGGGGCAAGGAATTAGGATTCATTTTGGAGAACACACGGATAAGGCAAAATTGGAAAACTGGGGTGGACGTGGAAGTAATAAGGCAAGAAATCAAATAATTTTTTGATACCTACCTTTTCTTGTCAAGAAGCCACTTATATATTTGCCCATAGGAAGGGGCCCCTGCAAGGCAGCCTTATCCCCCTCAAAGAGCACGTAGGAATGAAAATTTGCCTCCTGCTGGTTTTGGAAGCTGCCAGAGATTTTAGTTTCCCAAGGTATGGCCTTGCAGCGGACAGATGAGTGACTTCCAGGATTGCAGAGTTCCTATTTTTAATCGGACTTGCAGGAAATTGCGGGGCACCTCTGTTGTGTTTACTTGACTTTAAAATGTTTCCTGCACAAGCTTCTTTTTACAGCAGAGAAAATAAATGGTAGGAGACGTTATCTGCCTACATCAAAAACTTTCTCTGTTGGGTGGTGGGCTCCTCTCTGGACTGCCCGTAACAGGGGCCTTGAGTATTTCCAGTCCTGAGTCTTACACCATCATTTTCTACATGCGAGTGTTTTTCTTTATTTCACAAGTCCCATAAATAGTCTGATAAGTGGAAATCAACAACTATATGTTGAATAGTAGCAAAGAGCTTTCTGCCCCAGCACTGATGTGGTCAGGAAAGAGCAAGGTCATCTCACTCCACCGTGCTGGGCAAACTTCTCACAGTACCAAGTCATCAAATGAAGGGTCAAGGTCAAGATTTTTAATTACTGTATTTTATCAGATCTAAAAGGCTTCTGGGGGAGAAAAGAAACCTGTCCATTAGCTCTGACACACCATGAACTGGATGACTGATTTCAGAGATGTTTCAGTGTAACGAAAGCACGTGTCTTCAAGTTGATGAGAAACAGTCATTAGTCCAAATTTTTTTTTCTGAGCACTCTGTGTGCCGGCCTCTTTGGATACTACGGCTTTAATGTGGTTCAGGGCTGTGGTACCAGGGAGCCTAGGGTTCCTTGGAGGGACGTAAGAGTATTGACCATGGAACAGAGAGCCACCTGAGCGTAATCGTTGGGGTAAAGGCTGTGAAGGGGGGAGCGGGGAGAGAATCCCACCGGGATGGCTTGGAGGGGCCACAGAAGCTGAGCGTGAAGGGTAGTCCCGTGTGCAGAGCAGGGCGCTCTAGGGAAAGACCCTGGTTTTGACAACTGCAGAAATGATAGGCAATGATGAGGTCAGGCTCTAGGAATCCAACTGCCTGGATTCAAATCCCAGCTGAGCCACTTACTGCCTGCATGGCTTTGGGCAATTTATCTTAACCCCTCCTGCTTCAGTTGAAGGGAATTGAATTTGTTTACTGAGATTAGAACATTGCTTAACACCCAATAGGCCATCTGTAGGAACTCACTCAGAAGAACAATAGTGATGATGTGTAAAGGCTGAGTTGACTGGACCAAGAAGACTAAGAGTAAGGAGCCTGGGGGTTGTCGAGTGGCTATAGGATCCAGGAGGGGGTGAAGTTACATTGGTCTCTTTACTCCTCCTTAAACACAGCCGCATAGCAAAGCACCAGGGCCTTTGCACAGGCCAGTTCCCATTCCCCGACTTGCCATCTGACCTGCTCCTTTATATTTCCTTTGACTCCTGCTAAAACGTAATCTGATTAGAGAGCTCTTCTCTGACTGCCCTACACAGAATGGCTCCGCCCACCCTGCCCTGTCACTCTTGTCTGTCTCCCTTACTGTACTTATTTTTAAAAAGCTCTTCCAACTACCTATCATTTTATATGTATATTTGGTTAAGGGCATGGGGGCAGGACTGGGTAGTGTGTGTGTGTGTGTGTGTGTGTGCGTGTGCGTGTGTGTAAGAGAGAGAGTATGTGTGAGTGTGTATGTGTATGACTACTCTCTGGCAACTAGAATGGAAACTGTAAGAGAACCGGACTCCAAAAAAAATAACAGGAAAGAACAAATCCTCAAGGCTGGAAGACTTGGAGACATCTGCATTAAAGCTGATCAAAATATGCCACCCCGAAGGTATATCACTTTTGCATAAGGATTATTTTGAGCTGAAGGCAATTAAGAAGCAAACACAGGAGGAATTCTCTGCCCTCCTCCTGCCTGTCAAAGCGTGGGACACAAGTTTCCTTATGAAGGTGTTGTACCTCCCCTCTCCTGCACTGGGGCAGAAACAGCCCTCATCACTGAGGACAGACATGCACCCAGCAGTGGTTCTGAACAAACAAACCTTATTAAAATAACCCTTATCGTCCCTTACTTTTCTCTGTATATTTACCTTCCCAAATTTTACCACCCATAGAAACCCAACTCCACTTTCCTTTGTCTTGTCACTTACCCAAAATTTAGCACCCTTTGTTAAAATGGTATGTAAGCTCCCCAAAAGCTAAACTGCTTTTTCAGGTTTTTACTTCTTTTCTGTGAGCTTCCCTAACATAACAGAGGATATGACTTTTTTCTAGTAGTCTTTGGTTAGTTTAGTTTACACTGACCTAAGAGGGTAGAGAAAAAGTTTTTCCCTTTCCTACAGCATAGATAACCTTCATGAAATCTACTGCCCAGGATATATAGTCTACAATTAATGGTGTTGTCTACAGTTTAACAACAGCAACAACAATAACAAAACTGTGGGTCCCCCTTGAAGGCAGGGTCCATGTCAGTTTCCTGTACACTCCATGCCTGCTCCCATCCTATTCTGTGAGTGAAGGAAGGAGCATCTTTCTGGGTAGAGAGGCCTCCCCGGGAGAATGATACATTCTCCTGGCCCATTCACTAAAACCTGTGACACAGAGGACTTGGGGTCACTCATTGTGGGAGGCTGAATAATGGTCCCATGGGACATCCAGGTCCTAATCTCTGGGACCTGTGAATGTTACCTCCTATGACAAAAGGGACCGTGCAAGTGTGAGCAAATACAGGATGTTAAAATGAGATTATCCTGGATTATATGGAGTAGGCTCTAAATGTGATCACAAGTATCCTTATAGGTGGGAGGCAGAGGGAGATTCAACTACTGAAGAAGCAACCAATATAATGACGGCAGCAGGTGGGGAGGAGGCTGGCTGCTAAGAAATGAAAATGCAGCGCTAGAGAAAGGAGGGAAGGTAAAGCAATGGATTCCCCCCTAGAGCCTCAGGGGAGTGTGTGGCCCTTGACCTCAGCCCAGTGAAACTGATTTCAGACTTCTGGTGTCCAGAACTATAGTGGATAACTGTGTGTTGCTTGAAGCCATGAGATTGGTGGTAATTTGTTACAGCAGCGATAGGAAACACATACATTCCCTATGGTGTCTTCGCGACACCTCGCAGCCGTCATAGGCCCCCTGCTGTTTGTTCAGGGGAATTGCAGTTCAAAACAAAGATCTCGCTGTCAGGAGGTCTCTAATGGTGTTTAGGCTCAGGATGGAATCACTTTTACACTTCACTCCATCAAAATGTTAAGTCGCCGGCTGTAAATCATGGTTCTCATTGATTTTTGGCTCGTCCTTCTTGAGGAGGATCAAAGGTGGTGTGGAAACCATTGAGACTTCTCTGAGTACCTACCGTGTGCCTGTATTTGAGGCATAAGGGAGCTTTTGACCATTCGGTCTAACCATACTGGTAAGGGAATTGGGATATGAAAGAACTCATATGAGAAATAAATAAATAAAACTTGGAAACCCAGATAACCTACATGGAGAAGGTATTTTTATTGCCTAACACTGTGTTGGACCCATGTACAGTTTCAATAAATATGGTATTTAAATGACATAGTCCTTGTTTTTAAAAAGTTTACAACCTAGGGAGAACTATTTGTACAGGAAAGACAAACTGATTTTCTAGATAATAAAATGTATTATAAAACTCTATTAAAACAATGTGATCCAGTGTAGGAATAGACAGAAATCTAGAATGTCATAAAACTCTAAGAATAGAATAAGAGTTTACTTTATAATATAAGGGGCATTTCAAATAGTGGAGAAAAATAGATTATTACATAAATAATGATGATAAAATCAGCTGACATATTTGGGGGGAAGGCTTTTTTCCCTACCACACTCTGTATGCCAAAAGAAAGCCAGATTATACATGGAAAACCACATGGCATAATAAAGTCATGGGAAAAAAGGTACAGGTTAATATTACCTTTCTTTTCATGTGCAAAGACAATTTTTTAAATGTTGCACAAAAAGAAGTGGCATAAATTTAAAACTTTTAATGTCAGAGGCACCTGGGTGGCTCAGCTGGTTAAGTGTCCAACTTCAGCTCAGGTCATGATCTTGCAGTTCGTGAGCTTGAGCCCCACATTGGGATCCGTGCTGACAGTGCAGAGCCTGCTTAGGATTCTCTCTCTCTCCACCTCTCACTCTGCCCCTCCCCCACATGTGCCTGTGCTCTCTCTTTCTCTCTCTCAAAATCAATGAATAAACTTTAAAAGGAAAGCAAAGCTATTCTTTCCAAAGATAAAGAATCTGAGAAATAATTAGGGAGGGTGAAAATATGTAGCTTGAAGAGATTCATTACAATGTATACTGTGTGTGTGTGTGTAAGTCTGGAAAGAAAACACTACTATATTAACAATAGTTATATCTGTTGGTAGAATTACAGTAGAGTTGTATATGTATCTGATCTCTCTATAAAGATGATAGATGATAGATTAAATAGATAACTTACTTGTTTATTTGATCATTTAACTCCTAGTAACCACTCCATTCTCTCATCCAGTTTTTGGAGTAACAAACACATCCATTGACATGGATCAAGGTTATATGGTTTGGAACCAAAGTAGAAGGCAGTGAACCCTGAGGCAGAGCAGGAACCCTTTGCAATTCCCTGCTCGTTCCCCAGTTTATCGTGAGGGATTTCGTTATTATTTGGAAAGCAGCATACTTGGAATGGCTATACATCTGCGGACAGATTATCCCTTCTTCCCTTCCCTCAGTCTACAAAATAAATCTCAGTCTTGTGTTTAATATAAGTAAACGTTACTTCAGTGGTCTGAAGGGTTTTCAGTGCTGACTTTAGAAACAATCGCTGTATAAATGCTGCTCCGCTGGGTAGGTGAGCTTTCTCTTATTTTTATTGAACCCATTTAAAAATGGAAACAAGCCTACATTGCTTTTCTTTTGCTCTTGTTTACAGTATCAGGAGCCCTGGCCGATTTTCAGTTCCGAGAGGGGTTGGCGTCCCTTGTAAACTGGCCCGGGGGGGGGGGGGGC